>MU551669.1:640306-655606 GCA_024362625.1 Silurus asotus
AAAAAGAGGGTAAAAATTAAACATGACTTGCATTTATTTATTTATTTATTTATTTATTTATTTATTTATATGACCTTATGGTTACATAGGTAAAAAGAATAAGGGGGAAAAAAAATTAGCATTTGCAGCAAATTTATTTATTAATTTATTTATTTACTAATATATAATTTATTAATGACCACAACATTACATAGAATATATATATATTTAAATAAGGGTAAAAAATTAAATCAAATGACATGACCTGCACTAATTTTTGTATAATTTTATTTATTTTTTTTAATGCCCGCACTGTTACATAAAATTGATTTTAATAAAATGTATTAATGAATTGACATGCAGATCTGCAATTTTTTATTCCTTTATTTATTAATGTATTAATGCATTTTAATAACTGCACTATAACTTACAATTAACGATTTATACGGGTAAATAACTTGCATGACATCACCTGCAGTGATTTTTTTATTCATTTGTAATTTTTCTATGACAGCTCTGTTACATAAAATTGATAAAAAAAAACAATAATTATTATTATTATTTGAATTCGGTTCTTCTCAGTTAATTAAAAAATTAATACTGAAAGCTACAATATTAATAAGCCAAATCTCCCAGCATTCACACAGGAAATGTATTTTTTTATGAAAAAAATCTGGTGCAAAAAAAATTTTTAATACTTATGATCCTATACAGTCAAACTCCGATAATTTGCGGCTCGGAAAATTTGCGGGTTCTCATTTGAAACCTGATCAACAGCAAGTTGCGGATTATCTTAAAATGCGCTGGATTCCGAAGGGGGACCTAATGTTCAGAAACGTCAGGATTAGCATTTAACTATGTATTTTTGTCAAATACTGTACACTATTACGTTCATAAAGTGACAATGTACAGATGAGTTCATTGAGGTACCAATGGGGCTGCGGGGGCGTGTCCAAATTTGGCGGTTTTCGGAAGTTCCGAGAGACCGCCGTAAATGAAAAGCTGACGCAATATAAATCTGATCACATTTAGAATAATTTGTCATCTTTTATTAGAAATAGTGAGCGATAAGTGACCGATTTGGGCCACAATATGTTTTTCTTTTTTGTTCTTTTTTGCAACGAGAAGCTCCAAACCTTCTGAATGAACACAAATCTCCACAAACACACTCCAAAATCTAGAAGAACACCACCTACCCAGAAGAGTGGAGGTTATTATAGGAGCAATTGGGTACTAAATGTGGAATAAGATGTTCAAAAAGCACACCATCAATGGCCATATTCCAAATCTCTCAAGCTCCCTATTGTGCCATCGTCTACCATTTACTCCTGAATTTAAACTGCAGGAGTTTTGCCTTTTATAGGGGTTTTATTTTTTTTTTCCAGCTTCACCTATACCATGCATACCCCTGGTAATTCAAGGGCGATCAATATCCGTTTTTTTTCTTTTTTTTCAATCCCCATTCTCACACATGTAGGTTGAATGCCAATCACCCATTTAAAAAAAAAAAGTGTTAAACGAGCTCACGGCGTATCTGATTTACATAAAGCGACGCCCACAAACCCTCTTCCCCCCAACAACAGCAGGTGAATCTCACGGAGGACACGCTGATTTCTCAGGTGCTAGAAGTGGAAGTTATTTAACCTCACACCTACGCATATATATATAAAAAAAAAAAGAAAACGAATGAAAAAACACATAAACCGTTCCATCGTTTAGCGCCACCTGAACGTGCTGAAAATCTCAAGTCGGATTGCCGAGAAGGTGAATTAGGTGGGAATTAAGTGAGCTGAAAAAACAACAACAACAACAAAAAAAAAACGATATTCGACCTGGTGATTACAGACACCTGGCAACTTATACTGGAAAATCATTACGTCTAATCCATCAGAACAAAATGAGCGCAAAACAAGTTCATTTTATACATGATTCAGCACCGTAGAGGGTTAAGGGCCTTGCTTAAGGGCCCAAAAGGCCACTCCCCCAACTTGCCAATAGTGGGGCTTAAACCATTAATTTTTTAATTAGTACTCAAGAATATGGAAATAAACATTGATAATGCGATCGAGGAAGAATTCTGAAAAACAAAAGTTTAATGTTTTAAATCTCAGGTCTACTGGTCCCATTTATTCATGTTTCCTGTGCAGAACCTAGGCAGCTGTCACATGACCACCTGATGCCCTGAACGCAAAAAAGCTAGTCGTATTAATATAAATATATATTAGCAAACAGTAAAAAAATGATAGAATCGCTCAGAAATGACCTGTCTCTACAGTGTCCTACAAAGCAGGAGACCCTATGCTGAAGCCAGGAGGCCCCGAACTTTTTTTTCGGTAAGGGCCACATAATCTTTCCTTCTTCGTAATGCTACATTCTTTTATTATTTTGTTCTGCACCATTAAAAAAAAAAAAAAAGACGAAACGAAGAGCTTTTCAAGACATATATCGCCTATTAAAAGATAAAAAAAATCAAAGACATTACACATTCTTTTTTTTCCCACTCTTCTTATTTCAGATTGTCTCGTATTGTCCCTTTTGTGAATATAACAAAAAATTAGGGTACATGAATAACTAAACGTCGACCAATAAGGGATTTTACCAATATCAATAGCTAAGTATTTGCCGATAACCGATTGATCACCTGATAGTTTTTAAAATGGACACTGGATGTAAAATAGTTCAAATACCAGTAGTAAAGCATGAAAATGTGCCACTGGAAATGAATATAAATATATTCATTCATTAATATAATTATATAATGAATAAATAATAACTACATATAATATAGCGCTCTCCGTGCAACACACAGTCCTGCGTGTAAAAGCAAACAGCAACGTAGTGTCAGTGATTCGCCCCTAGAGGCTGCTCTCGTAACAGCAGCAGATCGGTATGGATTTTTTTATGAATTTTAGTTTGAAAGCCAATCTTTATCAAGATATGATAAGATTAAATGGCGTAGTCCTAAAAGCTGTACCAAATATGGGGGTGGGCTGTAGTTTGGGGACCCCTGTCAGACAAGCGCGTTCCTAACTAGCGAACTTGTGCTGTAAATGCTAGCTAAGTGTCCTCATGGTCAAACAATGAAAGAAAGCTTCTGACATTCTGTTTAGACCCACATAAGTCGAAAGAAATCCGCACACTGTATCATTTCACGGTTTTCTGTAGCGCTTAAAACTCTCCAATCTTCTCTCTCTCTTTCTCTCTCTCTTTGCCCTGAGGCTGTAAGATTTAGTCTTAAATCCCCAAATTGGTCTACTCTTCATCTCAGTGCTGAGCGATATAAATAATCCAGATACCAACTCAACCACAAGCGTTCTCCCCATGCGAACACGTGCACCTTTATGATTAAAAAAAGAACTGGTTTGAGACACTTCCTGTCAGTCTGACATCCATCACTAAGTAGTGAACAGAGCACAGTGGTTTGAAGCGGTTCTCGGTCGAGGACGGTCGTATTCTCAGACGTCCTCGGCGCCACTCGGTGTGTAAGGACGGGGTGTGCAAGACGAATCCCAACCCGCACGACCCTGTGACCTTCATCAAATCAATTTCCGGGATTTAAAATAGATGCGCTCGGGCTCGTAAGACTATTTCTATGTAGGTGATTCCTTTTTTTTCCGTCCTCTATTTTTAATACTCTGGCAGACACACGCAGGACAAACCCTTAAATTAGCCTTAGCATTATACCTACAGAACATAAGTAAAAGAAAGAAAACGAGAAAGCGATCTATCTGTCTGTCTGTCCATCTTTAATTAATTCATAACATTTTATTGTCAGGTTAGTGAGAAATAAAAAGAAAAGTAAAATCAAAATTCAAATAAATAAAAACAATTATGATAGATAGATAGATAGATAGATAGATAGATAGATAGATAGATAGATAGATAGATAGACAGACAGACAGACAAACAGACAGATGTGTACATATATATGCAAAAATACACAAAAGTCGCAGTCGAGCCCCGTTGCGCATTTAGCGATCACCTCGCCGTCATTTCCCGCCCTCACTTTTGGCCCTGATTTTCCTCAGACGCACTAGGCTAATGTTAGCGCTAATAGCACTTTTACATCCCTGCTCGATCTCTCATTTCACCACAGGTCACTGCAGGTACCTGACAGCACTTTTGGCTAATTTTTTGTCATTATTCAGATCATCTTGTCCTGTCATGACCTCGTTTTTTTAAGTCCATTCTCTCTTAAGTGCAACTCACATTAGCACTAATGTTGCTTAGAGCTTTAATAAGCGGTCGGCTAATTCGTCCATTTTATCATTAAGAGGTCGTGTCCTGTTCCGACTTCAAATTTTTTTTTCTTGCTTTCCTTTTTTTTTTTTTTCTTATGACACTCAGACTAACATTTACCCATTCCAATCATGTTTTCTCATCTCATGTGCTACCCTTAGCCTTTTTGTCATGCTTAGCGTTTGGCTAATTTCTCCCACATCGCAATCACTTCATATTCAAATCGAAGCTTCAAGCGCGGCTTTACACGTTCTTTTATTTTTTTTCTTCTCCTCATTTCGGATCTTGTTCTCGTCACACTTTTTGGTCAGAGATATTATTTTCTGTGCCATTGACGCAGACGTTTTTTTTTTTTCCTTCAGCCAAATTGCCGCGGCTTGTCAAAGGAAAGTCAGATCGAAATCATCTCGAAATGTCTTTCCTGCAGTTTGCGACAGTAAATTAGGCTTCGAGGGGTTTTATTCGCTTTCTTTAGCTCAACAAAAAACCCAGTGTGTGAAAAAAATTTAATGGAAATATACCTGTTCAGTCTTTTATGATTATATAAACCATTTTTTACATTTTTCTTTAAACTCTGAAAGACTTGATTTAGCCTATATAGTGAACAAAGTAGTTGGTTTGGGACATGACTCACGGTCCAGTGATAATCATGTTTGCATATCATAGTGTTATGAGCTATATAGTGAACCCTAAAGTGTGTGGTTCTACACAGTGAATATGGTGTGTGGTTTGGGACAGGCCAACAATGCAGTGATCGTGGTGTTAACATGCCCTACATTTTCAATAGAGTGTGTGGATTGAGACAGGCCCACAATGCAGTGGTGATGGTGTTTCCGCAGGCTCCACAGTGTTTGGGGTGGGACGTATGGACTCGGGACGATGTGGAGATTTTATAGTTCACCATTAAAGAAAGAGAAATGTTTCCATCAGTTTTGTTCGTGCGGATGTTACCGTCAGGTCACCGGGGTTAAAAAGCGAAGTGTGTGTAATTGAGCCTCAAACACACAGACACACTGTTTGAGGTGAAGATGATGATAGAAGCGGCGGCTCGCACTCGATATATCATAAATGGGGAAATAGAGAAGTGTGAAACGGCTGCTGGCGGCTTTTTATGAGCTTCGCTGCGTTAAACCGCTGTAAATCTGACCGTCTTTAACTCCTCATTTCCAATTTCATCCCTCTTTCCAAGCGCTTAGCACTCTGCCCTTTCGATCAGCGTAAATCAACCGTCGCGCGCTCTTCTCGTTCTCTTTACAATGTGCCGGCCTTCCTATTCTCCGTATAGCGCTCGCTCTAACCTCTGATGAGCCGTGGACTTTTGCAAAAGACGAGTATAATATTAATAACAAAATTCTTTTACTGATTTTGACTGCTAGCTTAGCACCTTTAAGTCCTTTAATATATAATTCTCCTATCTGTGTAATGCTGTATGTGCAAATAAATGCTAGTCTGTTTTCACCCCAAAAAATAAGGCTGGTGTGAGTTATCATGTAATGGGAAGTCTTATTCCGGTGTTTATTAGCAATTTCACAGCATTTCTGAGGTAAATTTTGACGTTTGTCTCATTTCCAGCCACAAAGCTTCATGCTAGGTAGCTAGCTAATGTTTATTTTTGTAAACATGACAGATTTAAGCAGTTTGGCAGTGCAGCTGAGGTAAATGATTAGGTGTTTCCTTGTGATATGGACTGTACCTGAGGTAAAAAAAATTGAGCAATGTGCTACCAAGCTAGTATTGTTGTCTCAGATTTGTTTGCTAGTCACGGCACACTATACCTTATGTTTTGGGAGCTTGGACAATCATACGCTTATCAGCAAATGCTGACATTTTTCAAAGTGGTGGAACCTGTGGTAGTTGTGCGTCATGTAATTTTACAGCATGCCAGCATGCAATGAGCGCTCAGACGGATGCAAATGCAGTTTTACGAAACTGAAAGAGTCGATGGCTGACAAATCTAAAACGTGAATCAAAAATAGGGTTTAAAAACAAGCATTGGGCTGGGCGAATAGCAAACAACACGATTAAGTAGCGATTAAATCCCAGAGAATCAAACAAAGAAACATCACTTGCTAATCTCTGACCATGTGAACAAACAGAGAGTCCCTGAAATGTGTGTGCAATTGAAAACACGAACGTTGTCAACGTTGTTGACCTGGTTTGGGTGTTGCCATTTGTAGCAATGTTTGTAGGCCGCTCTGATTGATGAAAAACCTGACCTGCATGCTGATATTCTGAATTATACCATCTAGTTCCACTTGTCAGCGAGCTGTCGAATTGCTAGCTAGCTGCTCATTTAGTCTGAGTCATTATTTACAGCATGCAAAGTATCCATGTTTTTTAGTCATCTAGCACGTTCTCAAGATTTATTGTACTAACTAATAAACAATATCCAGCAATTCCCATCTACCTTCATCTTTGCAAACGGCCTTGCCTGCATTATGTGACGCTAATACACCAAAGTTTGAACACTCAAAAATAATGTAGCCGCTATCAAACAGTCACAGACAGGATTTGTGTCTTAGGTCGGAGTCGACTGGGAAAGCCGCCGCAGTAATAAACTGTTGTTTGATAATTAATACTTTGCTCTCTGGAGGGATAGCTGTGGTTTAATTTAAAGGTTAATAACCAGCACTTATATGTATGTTTATTTTTAATTCTCAAACCAGTGTGATCCCATCAGGTAGGATGGAATTAATTACACCATAAAAAAAGTCCTTTGTAACGACTTTTAAATATAGGAAGGGCGTATGTTTTGTGGGGCTTTTTACGGTGCAGAAAGTGCGTTTCAAACGAGTTTCAAGTTCTTACTTTCTCTGGCTGTAACTACAAGCTAGTGAGATATCAGATCTTGAATGTGTAGGTGATATGAGTTATAAAATATATATGGAAAGAAGTGGTTACATAATCATAGATAATTACTAAACATGGAAAGAAATATTGCAAGCCTTGGGACAACATGACTAGAAGCATGTGGGCTTCGAAAAATAGAAGAATCAGGACCTTGTGGGTTTCAAAATTAGAAGATGTAAAAGCCTGAAGCCTTCAGGATTGCGGTGATAGCAGCTTGGCCCTCCAGATTCCAGGAGTGGGATATTGATAGATTCGAGATGGCAGGAGTAAACTCTGCAAACTGTGGGTCATGGCATAAATGGGAGCTTGTGAAGCTCCGGATCAAAGAAGTAGGAGGCTGTAAACCTTGGAAAGGCATGAATAATACGACACACAGCAGCAGGGCCTCAGGACGGCAGAAGTAATAGATTTGTAGGCCTTGGGCTGGCTGTTTTAGGACCTGTTGGACCTCAGATTTGCAGGGGTTGGATGCTGTGGTGCTTAGGTCTGCAGCAGTAGGACCATGTGGGGCTCAGAATTATAGTAGTAGAACATTGTGGGCTTCAATGTGGCTGCAGTAGGACCTTGTGGAGCTCATGAAAGTTGGAGTAAGACTTGTGGGGCTTATTGTGGCAGCATTTTGGAGCTCAGAATGGCAGCAGGAGGACGTTGGGGCCCTCAGGGTGGCATTAATAAAACACTGTGGAATTTGGAGTGGCAGCTGTAGGACATTGTGGCATTTAGAATGACAATTGTAGGACCTCATTGCCGCTTGGTTGGCAGTAGCAAAAACACTGTGGGTTGAAGCAGTAGGGTCTTTTTTTGTTCAGGTTGCAGCAGTAGGATGTTGTGAAGCTCAGGGTGCAGCAACGAGGCTCAGAAGGTTAGAATTACACCAGCCAAAGTTCTCATATGTTGAAGGAATTGCTTCGATATAGAGATATTGTTGTGGCTTAAGATCTTAACAAGTAACCATCATTCAAGGGATTATCGTAGGACATTTTATTTGCCGTGCACTCCCGTGCACTCAGCTTTAAGTCTGTGAAATAGTGCTGACTACAGGCAGTAATACGCAGGATAAAATATAAATCTCCATAAGCTTTGGAGAATAATATGATCTAAGCACAATACAGGCTTAGATATTAATCCTGCCGTGTAGAAACTGTCGCTCGGCTGTGTTCCAAATTAGTTCATTGTTATTCTGTGAATGTGTGCTTTTCAGTTACTGTACGGATTTCCACCCCAAACCTTTCAAGAAACTTTTAATTGAATAGCGCTCCCTGGAGAACATCTGATATTGGCTTTAGGATAAAAATGCTTCATTTTGGCACTTCCTGATAACACACCCGGTTCGCAAAGTTCACCAGCTTACGATGCAACACCCGCGGCCATGTTCCAATCCAAAATGCATGCAAAATACTTTATCCTGATACCTGGTAAACAAATAGATTCCAGCGAAGACAATTTTGATGCTAATGTGTTGTCTTTTTTTTTTTTATGTTACTAAGTTAATGATGGTGGACTTGATGATGATGATGGCGCTAGTTCGAATCATGTTAACGAAGCACAATTTCAGCTTCATGCATGGAGATTTCTACTGCTCAAGAAATGAACACAAAAACACAAAAATAATGTTTGCGTTGCTCATCACCATATGTTTCAAAGGATCATGAAATGAATTCTTATCAGCAAAATGTTCTAATTCTTTTTCTTCTTTCCAGCTTCTATTAAATGTTATCACCGGACTTTGGGTGTGACTTTGCCCAAGGCTTTCTTGAGGCCTGCTTCCCTCTGACACCCCCTCAGAGACTAAAGCAAAAACAGTCATGCTACAGCATATCGCTAAATTCGGCGTGTCCCACAATGTCATCAGCCATAACACAACCGTATTGAAATACTGAATTATAAAATTCTGTCGTTTCTTTTCATATTTAACACGTTATAGCACTCAAAATGTTGCTAGCATAGGATGTGACAGAATTAAAATTAGGTTAGCAAAAGGTTAAAAAATGGGCTAATATAACTATACTATATTTATCCAGGTAGCATAAAGAGTTTCAAATGTATTATTGCATTATTTAACTAGCTAGTGCTTCAATTAAAAAAAAAAAAAACATTTTTACCACATTTTCTTCATACAATAGCATGTTGTAACAGTCTAGATACTAATATTAGCCAAAAATGTTATAATGATAAAGAATTTAAAATCAACAAAGAAACCAGCGAATATAAAAATATATGCTTTTGCTATATTTTCTTCAATTTCCAACCAAAATTAATCTTTTCATCTTTTTTTCTTAAACTTTAAATTGAATTGAAACTCTTTGCTACTTTTTACCCGTAAATCCATAAGCCGTCAGTGGTGTCATACCTGAAAGTAAACGACCTCCTAATACCATGATGATGATGCCACAGCTATAAAACCATCAATATTATAGAGAAGCGCAGTTCAATAGAGAGGTGCATCACAGACGATTATCTCATGCAAGAATCCCAATTAACACAATTCAAAAAGTCTCCTTTCACTGTAGCCACAACTGCACTTTGTGTCCTTGTTCTGTAAGTGCATCCGAATCAGTTTCTTTTCCTCAGTCAGTCTTTGTGGAATGAAAAAAAACGTAAATAAATCTACATGAATATATATGATATTGTACAGTTCACTACAGATGCAGAGCTAGTGCACTCCTTGGCAATCCATCAAAGGACGTGAAAATGTTGACGCTATTGGATGCCTGTGCTACAAGTGGCCACAGGGGCTGGTCCTAAAGGTCTTACGGCAGACGAGCCCTGACCCTGGCAACACGTGATGCGAGGGCTGAAATCCAACTGGATAGAAACCATTGCATAAAGGACAACTTTCTCACAGTCATCAGACAGAAGGAAGTGAAAACACAGGGACCTACCCATGAACAAGCTGAATTAAACTGTATGTGAGGTTTTATATCCCCTTGAGGGTATCAGCCAACTCGGATATTTGATTCGGTTTAAAACAATAGACTCAGTAAACTGATTTTATTTTCCAATCACCGGAACTAACGGCTCAGATTGGACCTTTCCTGCTTGCAGACTGAGGCAGAAATCTGTTTATTCCTCAATATTCCCTGAGTCCTTTATAAATAAGTGCACACCTACTACATTTCATGTGGAAATACGATTTTATGTTAATTGTCTCCTGGAGGAATGAAGCTTTTTGTCAGCAGAACACATTTGGAAAAGACCTCATGGGGAAAATCCTAATAACAAATATAATGTAATTTGGTTTTTCTCTACTTTCAGAAAGGATGTATTTATAGCAATGCTACAATAGGGCTCATAATAAGCAGAAACCAACACAGAATAAATATTTTATAACATTTAAACCACATGCCGTATATATGGCATAACTCTAAGACATGGAGGGCAGGACTCCATAAGACCTCTAAAGGAATCAAGATGATCCTTAATGTACACTGTAAGCTGGACCTTTATAAATCAGACTTCCAGAGATATGAGGCATTTGACGATTCGAATTCGAACTATTCTTGAATTTCTCAGGAAGCATTATCCTTCTGAAAGACGCCAGGATTTGGGAATACCATTGCCATGAACCCTGCAACAATTGTGTGCAAGATTTGTTAAGTTTGTATCACAGTACCTTTTCCAAATAAATGGCAGGACCCAAGGATTTCCAGCAGAACTCAGTCAGCTTGCCTTCCTCCCATAGCTTATCCAGGTGTTATCACAATTTGGCCCTTGTCAAAGTCACTCAGATTCTTTTGCTTGCCCAATTTTTCCAACACATCAACTCTGGGAACTGACTGTTCACTTGCTGCCTAATATATCCCACCCCCTGACAGGTGCCACTGTAACAAGATAATGTTCCTCACTTCACCTGTCACTGGTTTTAAAGTTGTGGCAGATCAGTGTGTATATATAAATATATATACACTATATTGCCAAAAGTATTGGGTCACCTGGTCATAGGTATAGTATGTGGTTTGTGCATTCCACATTTAGTCCTAATTTGCACTTACAATTCCGTCCAGTCTCCTGGGGAGATGTTCCACTAGATTATGGAGTGTATTTACAGATGTGTGTCCATCAGCCACAAGGGTGTTACAAAAGGCAGGTACTGATATAGGTCAGGAGACCTGGGCTGCAGTCAGCATTCCAATTTATCCCAAAGGTAGATCTTCCTCTCCAAAGCATGTAATACAGATCTTCAAGGAGCTCACTGTCTGCACAGGAGCATCGCTATGCTGGAAGAGGTTTGGGTTTTCAAGTTCAAATGAATGCAATTTTTTTATTAGAGCGCATCTGAAGATGTCCTGTACAATGAGCGCCTCCAGCTTTGTGGTAACAGTTTGAAAAAAAAGCACATAGCAGGAAAGGTCAGGTGTCCCAATACTTTTGGCAATATAGTTTATATACTGTACATACAGTACACACACACAAAACTAAAATTACACACCCTATAAAAATTAGCCATACTTAAAATCAATCACATTTAAACTCAAGGTTAAACGTCATGAAGTGATTTTGATATTTAAAAAAAAAGATTAAATAGGGAAATAAAGATGATAAAGAAAAAGGATTTTGAAGGCTTTTCTTGGTTTTGTCTTGGATTTAAAAAGACAATGCATGTACAGGATCTCATTGTTAAAAATTTAGGAAATACTTTTGGCAATATAGTTTATATATTCAATTCAATTCAATTCATTTTTATTTGTATAGCGCTTTTAACAATGAACATTGTCTCAAAGCAGCTTTACACAGATAATGTGGTGATTAAATGTAAATATGTTCTTTGTAAGTATGTTTGTCCCTGATGAGCAACTGTACATACAGTACACACACACAAAACTAAAATTACACACCCTATAAAAATTAGCCATACTTAAAATCAATCACATTTAAACTCAAGGTTAAACGTCATGAAGTGATTTTGATATTTAAAAAAAAAGATTAAATAGGGAAATAAAGATGATAAAGAAAAAGGATTTTGAAGGCTTTTCTTGGTTTTGTCTTGGATTTAAAAAGACAATGCATGTACAGGATCTCATTGTTAAAAATTTAGGAAAAAGGGCACAAAAAGACTTCCAGAAAATTAGATGTCCCCTGAATCACTGTAAAGGCCATCATTAAGAAGTGGAGGAAATGGTGCGAAATAGGATGTCCCTCCGAAATTAATAAAAGGACAAGAAGAGCATTTGTCAGTGATACATCATTATTAACGGAGATGAAGAAATTTTGGGCACATCCTGGTCACTATTCATATTCTTTGCATGTCCAAACTATTGTGTATTCTTTCTAAAAAAAAAAAAAGGGTCTGAATCATGGTCAAAGACTAGTATCTGATTTAAAACAGCCATAAACCAAATCTTGGCAAAAATGTGAGAATTATATTTCTACATCTATCTTAAAAGATCTCTGCCAGAAATATATCAAGTTATAATCACCCAAAGTACATGGTTCTGGTTCTGGTTTACAGATTAGAACATCAGTGATTCAAGCCCCAGCACTGCCAAGCCACCACTATCGATCACTTGAGCAAGGGTCTTTACCCTTTCAGCTCGTGGGTTGCCATATCCTCGCTCATCTTGCACTCTGACCCTAGCTTCCTAAAAAGCAGAAATATGTAAAGAATAGAATTTCATTATGTTGTAATATATAGTTAAGAAATAAAGCTTTCTTATTCTATATCCTACATATAAGAAGCATGGTGGTGGCAGAATCATGCCGTGAGGATGCCTCTCTTCAGCTGGACTGGGACTTTATATGAGATTGACATGGACAATTGGTGTGTACATTTGTTCAACCAGGTTGTTTGTATACGAATTCTGTTTGCTTTTGACAAGATTTATTTTGGTGACATCACTAAGGCTTTTATAGACTTTCTTTTATCAATACTATAAAAAGCAAGAAATTATTTATATAGACTTGCTGATGACTTGTTTCTTTCTACGAATACATTACACTAAATTATGTAAAATATTTTAAACCATTGGACATTTCTTTTATCACTCTGCCAAGAAGGAATTGGCAAACAAAGAAATAAACAAACATTGAAAGCTGTAATTCAACCAAATACCACAGCAAAATCTTGACAACCGCATTGTGTGTACATTCAAGAAGCTGAGGAACCCTTTTTTGATGAGACCATTTTTTTTTTCATGTTTTTATAAGTGGATTGAAAATGACATCACTTCCCAGTACCGGTCCTACATCCTGTACACTGACAACTAATGCAATTTCAGCAGGACTCTGTTGATAATCCTCGCTGCAGCACCTTTTTTTTAATCTTCTCCCCAAAATAAACACTTCCAAACTGTCTGTTGTTTCAGCTTGGCTTCTGGAAGGCTTGCATGTACCTACATCCTTAATGATTTAAAGCATATTCTCTGCATTTTGATCCATTTCTTTTTTTCAACATTGTATTAATCCATGAAGTATTGATGATTATTGCATTATTGCTTCATTTATGTGCATTCTGTATACCATCTTTGCAAAAAGTGGGTTTTTTAATTACTGTAATTATATATATATACATAAAAAATGCAGCCCCAAACTTGCAAGGAACCTCCACCACCATGCTTTACTGTTGCCTGGAGACACTCATTACTGTACCTCACTCCAGTCTTTTGCCAAAGTACTTGTTTTTTTTATTACAGCCACATTTTTTTAACTGTAATATATCAGTCTAGAGCATCTGCTGCCATTTTTCTGCCCCCAGTTCGTATGTTTTTGTGTATAGTTAAGTCACTTGGCCTTGTTCCAATGTCGGAGGGATGGCTTTCTCCACAAAGACCATTTCTGGCCATACTTCTCCAGACAGTAAATGAGTATACCTTGGTCCCCCTGGTTTCCACCAGTTCTTTGCTGCTGGACATGCTTTTGTATGTTGAAAGGAAGTAAGCATGATGTGTGTGTCACCTACTTTATTAAGTTTTCTTGTGTGTCTACAGTTCTCTTTCTGCTTTTTTCAAAATAGTTTGTAGAGCACATCTTGAAACCCCTTAAGAGACTTTGCTGATGAAGTGTCTTGATGCTGTTGGTGTATGCCCTGTGACATAGAACTGGCTTCCACAACTTCACAGAGTTTGGCTGTTCCTCAGATTTAAGCTTCTACACAGCTGTTTCATATGATTGGTTAATCAGACACCTGACTCTGATCCTAAAAAATCCCTGACTTTGTGTAAGTGTAAGAATAAATGCCAAAGGGTGGTCACATCAAATACTGGTTTGATTAATTTTTTTTTCTATTCACTCAATTTGCAATTGTAAAAAAAAGAAAGAAAAAAATATTAAAATTAATATTTTTACCTTAAAGCATTTGTTTATACATGCCCAAAACCTTTGAACCGTACTGTATATGTAAATATACAAACCAATTCTGTACCATATATATTAAACCTGTAAAAAAATGGTAAAATATAAAATTTAATAAATAAATTAAATATATAAAAAAATCAAAATAAAAAAAAATGTTATAGTAATTTGCACAATATACTGTTAGCATGAGTTTGATAATAAATAAATAAATAAATAAATAAATAAATACATTTTACCATTTTTTTATACATTTTAATCTTTAAACCTTAAAGGTTTCTTATTTATTTATTTATTAATTTTAATGAATAATTCTTTTTTTTTTCTTGTTAAGTAAAAGTAAATGTCCCCCATTGTCTGTTTCGGATTTAAAGGCGAGTTAAGTGGTTTATTCTTGTTGTAAAGTGGTTTAGCCCAGAACAGATGTAAGGGGTGATATTGTCAGCTCCTGACTTGCAGCGCACATGTAACGAACATCATTAACTCGAAAGCACGGACACAGCCCCTGAAAATGAGGATCCATATCCTTTTACACCAAGTCCATCAAAACAACAAGGAATGTGACACGCACACACACATCTTTATTTAATAGGCAGCTACCCCTGAGATAACAAGCCTGCTTCACCTCAATAACATGTTTAGACCATGTTCGAACAAAATTGCTAAATATCATAATTTGCTTTAAATTATACAGTTGTGCAGCGATAGTCTTTATTTACAAGCTCACTATGACTTTACTGTAAGACTGGAGCCAAATATGAGATATTGTTTTCTCTTTGGACTGGTGAATGGAAACGGTGCAACTCAAGACTCAAAATTTGCACTAATATCCCTACATGCAAGAAGTCTATTATGATGTTGCAATGTGGAGGTGGAGTCAAGAGAACAGAGTCACTCCAAACTGTAAATCATTTGTAAAAAAAAAAAAAAAAAAAAAAAAAAAAT
>MU551669.1:658196-727667 GCA_024362625.1 Silurus asotus
CTCTATCTATCTATCTATCTATCTATCTATCTATCTATATATATATATATATATATATATATATATATATATATATATATATACACATAAAAATGTAACCACCAACCATATTATACTAAATACAAACAAAATAAATAACCCCAAACAAGCATTCATTAATTGTTATAAAAACAAACTAGCATACAAGTAAATACATTAATCAAAAGCTAGCATTAATTCATTATACCAACCTCAATCTAACAAATATACTGACCACAAACTTGCATAAATATACTGTACTAACCACAAACTGGCATAAATAAACCATCCACAACTAGCATAAATGAAATACATTAACAAAAAAACTAGCATTTATCAAGAATAATAAAAACAAATTAGCATAAAGATTCGAACCACAAGAAGCATAAATTAAATAATCCAACCACAAACTAGCATAAAAGTACATGTATTAACCGCATACTAGCACTAAGTTAAATATACTATAGTAACCACCCACAAGCTAACATACATATACTAACCACAAAACTAACATTAAAATAGATATTCAAGCCTACCACTAGCATAAAAGTAAATATATTAACCGCAAACTAGCATTAAGATAAATATATTAACCAGAGACTAGCAGAAAAAGTAAATATATTGACTAAATATTAGCATTACAGCAAATATACCAACAACAAACTAACATTAAGATAAATATACTAGCCACATGCTACCAGGAATTTAATTATACCAGCCTCAATGTAGCATTAAAATTAAATATATTAACCACAAACACAATATTTTAACTACATTCAAGCATAGATGTAAATATCTTAACCACAAACTAGCAATAAAATAAATAATACCAGTTTGATACTAGCACCAAACTAAATATATTAACCACTATTCAAAATAAATATAACTATATTAAGTACAATTAGCATAAAAGTAAATAAATTATTTAAAAACTAGCATTCAGCTAAATATTCTAACCAAAATTAAGGATAAATATACTAACCACAAACTAGCAACAAAGTAAATTTATTAACCAGATACTATTATTATAATAAATACACTAAACACAAGCTAGCAGTAAGAATAATAGAATTATCTATAATAGTATATTTGCTTAAACATGCTAGCTTTGTTGCTAGCATGTTTAATCTAATGCTGTGGTTAACGTTTACTTTTATTGTTAGTATAACTTAATGCTAATTTCAGGTTAGTATCATTAGCATTTTTGTATTAGCAGCTTGACTATAATAATTGACAGGTTTATTTGGTTACATAAATGTTTATGTTTTGCAATTATTTCAATGCTAGTTAATGAATAGCTATTTAGCTAACACTTCTTTCTTGTTGGAACATCAAACATGTATGTCGTTTGCTATTTTGTAGTTAGCTATGTTTACTAAAATGCTTGTTTGTTTTATTAGCACATGAACTATAGCTAGCTTGTTATGTAGCACGCTTAATAAACTGCTAATTCAATTCCGTTCTAATGTTTAATGCATGTTTTTCTTGCTAGCATACTCTTCTAATATCTCTCTCTTTTCTGGCTATTATGGGCCACAACCAACGAGACGTATCAAGATCATTCTGTGGAATATTTGCTGAAACTGGAAGGTGTGCGGGATACATTTTTTATGATCCTGGCTCGCAGGGTTTCCCACGTGTCCTGCTTTAGCCTTGGGATAAAACTGCATGTTTATGCAAATCTAATCGCTTTATTATCTACAATCAGAGCAGCAGGTAAAATCGCGGTTGAAACCAAGCGACAAAACAAAAAGCAGTTCGTCTTCGACTCCGATGTAATAAAGATGTGATGTATGTGAGATCCGAGGTGTCCACCGGGATTAGTTTAATTGAAATCTTTTTGTCAAATCCACAATTTCATTACGGATTCTCGGAGGGATCTCAGCGATCTGTATCGCGTCCCGTCTCTGCATGTCCTAGTTTTATAATTACTGCTCGCGTCGACGCAGGGACACGCCGCCTTCTCCTCACGGAGTTCCTGAAGAAAAAAAAGGTCACGTTCTGTAGATTTGTCTCCATAGAAGGACGTTCCTGTTACAGGTTTTGTATTGAAAAAAGCTGGAAGACGGGAAGGAGCTAAAGAATGGGAGGAATAAGGAGGGAGGAAGAAGAAAGGAAAGAATTGTGAAAAATTAAAGGGGAAGGAACAAAGGAAAGGAAAGAAATAATTCAGAAATGATAAAGAGAAAGAAAAGGGAGACTGGATAGAAAGGGATACATTCTAACTCTTTTAAATCATTCTAGAAGGAAAGGAGGAAGGAAGGAAGGAAATAACGTAATGGAAAGGAAAAAAAATACATTCAATAGGATAAAAAGGAAAACTGGAAGTATTGAAGGATAGAATAGAAAATGACAGAATTCTAGAACAGAGAAATCGAAAGAATTATGTAAGAAAGGAAAGAAGGAACTTTTGGAAAGAAGATAAGGAAGGAAGGAAAGAAGGAAGGAAAGGAATTAATTCTGGAAGGGAGGAATAAATTCTGGATGAAAAAAAAAGTAATGCAAAGAAAATAATTCTGAAAGGGTAAAATAAGGGGAAAGAAAGGAAGGACAGGAAAAAAAGAAAGAATAAATTCTAGAAAAAAAATGAAGGGAACAGAAAGGAAAGGAAATAAGTCTGAAAGGAATAAAGGTATTCTCGAAGGAAAGTTCCGAATATAAAGTATTTTTTCTATTTTTACTTCCAGAATTTCTTCATTTCAAAGGTGGAGGAAAAGACGAGAGAAAAAGCTGAAAAGGAAGGGAAGAAAAAAAATCAGGACGGAATTCTGGAAGGAATATAAGAAGTAAACAAGAAAGAATAAAGAAAGGAAAAGAAGGGAAGAAAAAGTGTGTTTATAATTAATGCCAGTTTGTGTTTAGTATGTTTACTATAATGCTTAGTTGTTTTACCATAATGCTATTGCTAGCATGTTTACGCTAATGCTAGTCTGTGCTTCAGCCTGTTCTTGAAATTCTGGACCTTTTCCAGGTATTTTTTGTAGCCAGTTTCTGATTTAAACAGTGCATTTTTTTTATTATTTTTACTCCCGTGTGTAAAATCTAGAGGACAGAAGGCGGAGAGTGAGTTTGATTATTATTTTTTTCTAGCCTGAAGCTCCAACTTGCGCTGACCTTTTCGAGATTGACGTTTAACGGCACTGTAAATGCGCCATTAACTCTGATCTCTTTCTCCGCGCTCACCTTTTAGATACGGCCGTAATTACAGCTAAGTGCCGTAACTGATCTGAGCTTAAATAAATGTTTGACATGAGCTCAGGAACAGCTGGAACAATCCATGATTATGTGTGTGTGTTGGGGGGGTCCTGTTTTGAGAGAATGACGTTATTAAAGCTGTGAGGAATTTATGAGATCAATGTCTCTGACTGTGTGTGTCTGTTTTTTTTACTGCATGGACAAAAAGTATTGGGACACCTGATTTGTTGAAAAGTATTGGGACACCTGAGGCACATACTTGAATTGGATGTATTAGGATCTGGTAGGAAAGGTAAGAAAAGAACTGTGAAAGAATTTCAGAAAGGGAATTGAAAGAAAAAAAAGACCTGACCATGCAGGTTATCATATAGAATTTATTACCCGTTAGTCCTACTATAACATGATGGATGTTAAATTAAACTAAAAAAAGAAAAAGAAAAGTAATTATGGGTGTAACGGTACATGTATTCGTTCTGAACCATTTGAGGATCGAATGCAATTCTTTTTGTTTTACTTTTATATGAAACTTAAAAACATACACAACAATGCCAGATGATTAAAAAAGAAAAAAAAAAGAAACCAGAGTTAGCGCAGTGTCACTGTAGCTTCTCGTTCACTGTACACCCGAATATACCACAATATGTAGCGTGCTGTAAAACTTACGTCTTTGCCACAGTTTTGCGATATGCATTCTTTTTCTTTTGACGTCCAGCTTCAAGAAATTTTCTTCAAAGGAAAAAATCATGAAAATCCCACATATCGAGAGAGCAAATGAATGAAGGATGGAAGAAATTAAGCCTAGAACAGTTAAGTAGATCATAAATTTTGAAAACTATATAATAACTTTTTAAAAAAACTATACAATTTATAACTTTAATTTATTACTTAATTTAATCAATGTAATAAAAAGTGTACTGCACTAATTTTGATTTATAAAAAAAAAAAAAATCATAAAATATTATAAAATTATTGTATATATTATTTATCCAAGCAGGTATTTTATTTACAATTGTTTTAAAAATCTAAACTGTTGATTATTTTTTTTTTTTTACAAATTAATACATACATACATACATACATACATATATATACATATATATATATATATATATATACAGGGAGTGCAGAATTATTAGGCAAATGAGTATTTTGACCACATCATCCTCGTTATGCATGTTGCCTTACTCCAAGCTGTATAGGCTGGAAAGCCTACTACCAATTAAGCATATTAGGTGATGTGCATCTCTGTAATGAGAAGGGGTGTGGTCTAATGACATCAACACCCTATATCAGGTGTGCATAATTATTAGGCAACTTCCTTTCCTTTGGCAAAATGGGTCAAAAGAAGAACTTGACAGGCTCAGAAAAGTCAAAAATAGTGAGATATATTGCAGAGGAATGCAGCAGTCTTAAAATAGCCAAGCTTCTGAAGCGTGATCATCAAACAATCAAGCGTTTCATTCAAAATACTCAACAGGGTCGCAAGAAGCGTGTGGAAAAACCAAGGCGCAAAATAACTGCCCGTGAACTGAGAAAAGTCAAGCGTGCAGCTGCCAAGATGCCACTTGCCACCAGTTTGGCCATATTTCAGAGCTGCAACATCACTGGAGTGCCCAAAAGCACAAGGTGTGCAATACTCAGAGACATGGCCAAGGTAAGAAAGCCAGAAAGTCGACCACCACTGAACAAGACACACAAGCTGAAACATCAAGACTGGGCCAAGAAATATCTCAAGACTGATTTTTCTAAGGTTTTATGGACTGATGAAATGAGAGTGAGTCTTGATGGGCCAGATGGATGGGCCCGTGGCTGGATTGGTAAAGGGCAGAGAGCTCCAGTCCGACTCAGACGCCAGCAAGGTGGAGGTGGAGTACTGGTTTGGGCTGGTATCATCAAAGATGAGCTTGTGGGGCCTTTTCGGGTTGAGGATGGAGTCAAGCTAAACTCCCAGTCCTACTGCCAGTTTCTGGAAGACACCTTCTTCAAGCAGTGGTACAGGAAGAAGTCTGCATCCTTCAAGAAAAACATGATTTTCATGCAGGACAATGCTCCATCACACACATCCAAGTACTCCACAGCGTGGCTGGCAAGAAAGGGTATAAAAGAAGAAAATCTAATGATATGGCCTCCTTGTTCACCTGATCTGAACCCCATTGAGAACCTGTGGTCCATCATCAAATGTGCGATTTACAAGGAGGGAAAACAGTACACCTCTCTGAACAGTGTCTGGGAGGCTGTGGTTGCTGCTGCACGCAATGTTGATGGTGAACAGTATATATATATATATACACACACACACACACACACACATACACATGCATAGTACATACAATAGAAATTCTCCAGCATCAAGTTAATGCAAGTCAGTTTTGCACACCCTGCCCCCTGCCTAGACCTCAAATATAGAAATCCATCACTTCCCCATTGCTTTTTGCTCTCCAATTTCTTTTTTGTCTTAACCCTCAATTTCCATCAGGATTGCTTATATTGGTCACTGCACCTGCGATAAACCCAAAGACAGACGAAATTTCAAACAAACACTACAGTCGCAAAATGTAAAGAGACTGCCGGGGGCATCGGGACATGAGCATGTAAAAGAATCTTGAATAAAAACGTCCCCCGAAATGAAATGGTACGCACCGATGGTTCTGCTCACGAACAGGTTTTTGCTCCTTGACCCCTTTCCTGGTTCAGTCGCTGAAATAACCGAATGCGCACTGAGTATCGGGTTCTGCTTCACTGGGCTGTAAATAGCAGCTAAGCTCGCCTCGGAATAACAGATGAAATAACACTCCATCTCCAATAGACTGGACTGTATCGGCTTTTTTTTTTTTTTTTTTTCAGCCACCACGACGACTTTGGGTTCTTGATAGGGTCGGGGTTTATAATGGATATCAATAGCACGTTATTGACAATAAAATGCTATGTATAGTCTGGTGGATACTTAAGATAGCATCATTGAACAACCCGTTAGAAACAAACACACATTTGATACCTTCTCCAAGATATCCTTACTTTTTAAGATGTTTGAATGTGTAGTGTCTTGCCTAGATCGGCCTTCAAGATCTTAACAAGCCTGGCTTCAAAGTAACGCACTCCTCAGAAGCCACCCTAGTGGTTGGCTGTTCATGGTCTACATCAAGCAAATGTTACCAAGCCTCAGTCCTTGACCTTTCCGCAGCCTTCAACACACTCAATTATTAGAATAATCTGCCCATCCTCTTCCTATGAAGCTCAGCATTGTTCTGGTTTCCTTATTACCAAAAAAAACAGTCCCAGAAACTGGTGTCCCACAAGGCTCCGTGCTGTGTCCTTTTATGTTCTTTCCTCTTACCAACTCAAATCCTCACATGGGATTTTAATACTGCTACTATGCCTATGACACTCAATTCATCCCCGTGTTTCCTTCCTCTTGTTATCCGCTCAGATCGCAGAATATCCAGCAGACATCTCACCGTGCATGGCGGCTCATTAGCTGAAACAAAACCCAAGCAAGACTGAGCTGCCATATATCCCTAGAGATGCATCTGTACATCTCCCTGGACAGATCAGACCATCTGCATGTGTTAGACATGCAACCTTGCGGCAACCAGCTAGCCTTCTTAAATTACGTTACAGGATTCCTCATAAAAAAAAAGCACAAAAAAAACCCCAAGAAGAAATAAATAAAACACCGTCAGAATTGCCATTTCTATCCAAGGAGGTTGCTCAGGTTCTTATTTATTACGAGGTTGTATAGAGACTGGCACTGTTTACAAGAAAGTACTTTATTTATCTACATTTGTACACTATCATGTTTAAAATAGTCCCCTTGCACAGCAATACCTGCCACTTCTTTTCGTCAATTTGCAATTCACTGGATCTCCACAATGGGGTCAAGCTGGATCTTCATCTTCAGGAAGAGGGCAAAGTCCACAGGATCCAAATCTGGCAAGCAAAGTGGGTACGGTAGTCAGATCGTGTTTTTTCCTGTGAAAAACTTACATGTGAGAACTTATGAAGGTCGGTGCTCCCTGTGACTGCGCGTGCAACCACAACTAGTCTTGACATGTTTCGATACCGCCTCACATGTTGTCAGATAAAGAATGGATTACCATGTAAATGTCCCACGACCACTATAAGGTATCAAAACGCTTCTCAATCCAGGTATCCATGTGGAATAAACTTCCGGCCTTCTAAAACTGCTGAGTCACTCAGCCTTTTATCTAAGATTATACATTACTTCACCAAGCACTTGAGTTAGCATTTATGTAATTAAGCACAATGATAATCCTAGACCCTGACTTATTGAAGGTTTTTTGACAGAGACTAAAAAGAACGCTCGGGATAAAAGCATCGGCCGAATAATATCGGTATAAAATGCAATGTTAAACGGTGATGTACTTTTCGCACACAAGCCAAGAAGAAAACTTTTACCTGCTGCTTCACTGCTGTGCTGCACACACTTTTTTTTTTATTCACAAATTCAGAATTCGACATAGTTTATTATCACCACTCCCTCTCCTCATCCCGACCTTGAAATGCCAGTGAAGCCTCAGAGGACAAAAAACAAACGGCTTATCGCAATGCATGGGGAAAAAAAAAAACGATGCATATTGTATTTCCCCAGACTGCATTGTGTTATTCACACACACACACACACACACACACACACACACACACACACAGGCAGCACGTTAATGCAGTGGCGAAAAGAACAATATATAATATATATGATATTCTGAGCATCTCAGTGTGTGAATGACAACGCATTAAAGAAACCCATAGTTTAATGACTTAAATATTGTAAAGGACTTTGAAAAAATATGGCCGCACCCATAATGATTAAGGTATGCTGAAGCCACACCTCTTGAATATGACTGAAAGGCCACACCTTTTTTTCAAAGTGACTGACAAGCACTGGGAAGGTGCCTGATTCACTGTAAATGAGAAACACATAGGTGACAACTTTGACACTTTGACTGACAGGCACTGTGGAGGTGACTGATTTACTGTGACTGAGAGGCAATAAGAAAGTGCCTGATTTACTGTGAAAGAGAAACACATAGGCCACACTTCCTTCACAGTGACTGACAGGCACTGTGGAGGTACCTGATCAACTAAGACTGAGAACACATAGGCCACACCTTTTTTACTGTGACTGAAAAGCTCTGTGGATGTGCCTGATTCACTTTGACTGAGAAACACATAGGCTATGCCTTTTTTACTGTGACTGAAAGGCACTGTGAAGATGCCTGATCCATAAGACTGAGAACACATAGGCCATACCTCCTTCACAGTGACTGACAGGCACAGTGGAGGTGCCTGAACCGCTTAAACAAAACACATAGGCCACACCTCCTTCACAGTGACTGACAGGCACTGTGGAGGTGCCTGATCCACTAAGACTGACAACACATAGGTCACACATTTACACCTTTAAGAGTGACTGAAAAGCACTGTGGATATGCCTGATTCACTTTGACTGAGAAACACATAGGCCATGCCTTTTTCACTGTGACTGGCAGGCAGTGAAAAAGTTCCCGATTCACTGTGACTAAGTAACACAAAGGCCGCACCTCCTGGACTGTGACTAATAGGCACTGTGGATGTGCCTGATTCACTGTGACTAAAAAAACACATAGGCTGTGCCTTCTTCACTGTTACTGACAGGCATTGTGGTGGTGCCTGATTCACTGTGACTGAAATACACTTGTCACTTATTATTTTCTGTGACTAACAAATACAAAGATACACACCCCATTCACTTTGACTGACGGATACTAAGAAGGTGTTTGTTTCTATGACTATGACTGACAGGCACTGAGGACCAATATACTTTACTGTAACTGAAAGGCACTAAGGCCACAATCTGTTCAATGTGAATGACAGACACTGATGTGCTTAATTTGAATTAGAGGCACAGAAGCCACGCCACACTTAGAAGCATATTTTACATTTCTTTCTGAATCTGTCCTATATATAACTAGAATCATTTAGCACACACCATGCCTAGGAGGCACTCTTTCATTATTTAGTTGTCACTTTGTAATTTTTAGCTCTTTTTGATCTTATATAGAATGTGTCTTGATGTAAATAACCAGTACCGAGTACATGTTTGCTAAGATAGAACTGTCTGGCGAGCGAAATTAGCATACAGCTGTAGTGGCTAGTTAAGGTTACAGGATATCAGCCTGCTTTAAAAAGTGGATTAAGAGCAGAAAAATGTATAAAAAGAAAATGCTTTGGTGTGGGTCATTTGATTCTGAACTGCTGTGTGAATATTTGGCTTTGCTCCGCTCAGCACAAAGCAAAAAGCACTTCAGTGCCAACCAGTGGGCACTCCATTTTTTTTTTTTCAAAAATCAGACACATTTAATCTGCCTACTTATCACAGATTTATATGTTTATTTGTGCCCTTCCTGGTTGAAACCAATCTCCTAAAGAGGTCAGATTTATTCTCCGCATTTCTGGCATCTGTGCCAGGAGCAAAAAAAAAACCAATGTCATTGAGCTCTCAGTAGAGAACAGGAAGGATTTAAAAATAAAACAAAAAAATTAGCTAGAATGCAATGGAAACTTCTTGTTTCTTTCTAGTCACCAAATAATAAAAATAATAATACACTGTCACACTTACTATAAAATACGAATAACATTAAGCATAAAGAACTCACTGTGACGGACTATATGGTGTCACTCTGGACCACATTGTGCTCATTCGTACAAAGATGTGTCAATCTGAACAATGTCACATTAGCCTGACATATTAATATCAATCTGGGCAATGACATGTCCATCTGGAGAGCAATATCTCCATCTGGACAAGCAAGTGTCAATCTGGACACTATAAAACCTTGCTACAATGCTTAAATCCGGATGCTGGTCAAAAGCGTCAGGGCAGATTTCATGACATCCTTTAACATAATAATGCTTTAAATCTGTCTATAAGGTGGTACAATGCAGTGTTTTCAAATTGTGTCACAGCTCTTGGGGATCCCTAGATCCCCTCGTCCCCAAAGGACAAATCTATGTTGCCGTCATTGTGAGGTGAAAACGTGCGTTACACAGCGACGTCGCCGTCTGTAAATTTCTTCAGAAAGCAGCATGTGGCGCACTTGAACATTTTCAGACAAAGAAAATCTAATTTGGATTAGTTCATTAGGAAAATTGGGGCAAAAAAAAATCACAGTATTGCTATGTGGCAGCAGCAGCATTATAATTTGAATGCATCTAGTATCTTAGTTTTAATGAAAACCAGGGACCCCCCAAGTTAGTTTTTTTTGCTCTTTATGAGGGGTCCTTTAATGCATTTGTGAGGTCTGGGACCCCACAGCCCCACAAAAAGGAACTTTTTAATCCAGACTAAAACTTTGTCAGTACCAAGTATAGACCAGACCAGACTATAATGTGGATTAGATAGATAGATAGATAGATAGATAGATAGATAGATAGATAGATAGATAGATAGATAGATAGATAGATAGAAAGAACTATAAGACTTAAATCCAGACTCTGACAAACTATTACATAGAATGCAATAATCCAGACTATAGCTAGTAAATCCAGACTCAAATTTTTTAATCCAGATTACAGTGTGATTTGAATGCATTTAGTATCTTAGTTTTAATGAAAACCAGGGACCCCCCCAGTAATTTTTTTTTTGCGCTTTATGAGGGGTCATTTAGTGCATTTGTGAGGTCCGGGACCCCACAAAACCACCCAAAACAACTAAAACAATATAGAAAGTCTTGACTATAAGATTTAAATCCAGGCTATAACATAGAATGCAATAATTATACACATACATATTCAATCCAGACTATAGCTAGTAAATCCGGACTCAAATCTTTTAATCCAGATTACAGTGTAGACTATAATGTGGAAACACTTGTCATGTAAAACTCCAATCTAGACTATAATTTGTAATTTCAGACGCAATCGTTTCTACCCAGACAACTTCAGTCCAGACTATAATCCAGACTATAACAGATTAAAACATGAACTGTAAAAAATGAAACCAAACTGTTACTTTTCAATTGTCAATACCAAGTATAGTTTGTTAAGCCTGTAAACTTTCAAACCAGATAAGGTTTTCAATGTGGACATAATTTAAAAGGATCAGGATTATAATACTGCGATTCAGACTATACGTTTTGTCTATAGCATTTCAATTGCAACTTCTGGATTCAGTTGCATTGTATGGGATTAAAACTCTTATATCGTAGGTAATATTAGTTTGAATATTATTTATTTATTCATAATTTGCTTCTCAATTAAAAAAAAATAAAAGAAAGCTCATGTTGATTGACACTATTTTGAATACGGAAGGTATTTGATTTCACATTTAAAAGACATGAACTGGTGCTACCGAGGTGCTGCAGGGCATCATGGGATTTTACTCTGTATTATACGAAAGGCTTTTCTTGTATTCATGAAGTGCACTGGGTTTGGACACTGAAGCTGAGGATTAGTGTTGGAGGTGTGAGGGAGCGAGGAAAAGGAAAGAACGGGTGAATGCACAGGTCAGTGTGTGTGTGTGTGTGTGTGTGTGTGTGTGTGTGTGTGTGTGTGTGTGTGTGTGATAAATTCACACATTTTAAAGCGAAGAAAAAACATCCAGATTTAGAATGTTTTGAAAAATGGATGGTAAATGTTTTAGAAAAAAAAATACAAATATTTCATATAAATGTTGATTTAAAATGATTTTTCAAAATTATTTAATTACTTATAATTATTCAAAGGAGTGTAATCCTATTGGGCATCTATATCAGAGGGCCAACCCGTAATATTCACTATACTCGAAGTAAAAATAAATAAATGAAAGGAAACTGAAGTGATGTTCCTAAAAATGGAGAGACTCTGAGGGAGCAGATAAACAGAATCATCTTAGGGAACCCTTCCAAAACAAACACACACACACACACCCAAACACACACACACACACACACACACACACACACACTCCAACTCCCTTTTTCGCTTTATTGAATGGCTCATATAAATCCCCTCCCCTGAGGTCGAGCCCCTTCATCCTAACACTCTTGCCTTGAAACCAACCGAGTGGGTGTGTGTGTGTGTCTCTGGGTGAGTATGTGTGAGAAAGATTGGCGCTATGTTTAAATCAAAGCTCCTCCTCCTGCTGTGACATAATCATCCCAGGTGGGTTTTATTTAATCTTTGATTGCCCCCATGCTGCGAAATCAGATATTACACACACACACACACACACACACACACACACAAAATCTATCCCTCTTGCCCAGTGTGAATATACAGAATATAATATTAATGTTAGACTTTAGTGTGTTAATGACCTTTAATATATTTTGTGTCATTGTACCCAATGAGTTTTGTCTGTTTGTGTGCGAATTCTTTTACATGCTGTGTGCGTGATTGCCTCTCCCATGGAAATGCCACAAAAATGCCAAGCCACTGCCTTCTAGGGTATCCCTAGGGACACAAAAGCATGTTCTCTCTAGAAGTGCCCATTAGGGAGCTGCTACATGTGAGAAAACATACGGAAGCACTCGCTCAGTGGTGGAAATCAGATGTGGTGCCCCTTAAAGAGTAGCCTGACATGCAAGGAAACTTGATAAAGTGCACTCAGGGGGCTAAGACAGGCAAAATCACATAGGGCACCAATTGAGTGAGGAAAATCAGATGCAGTGCTCTGCTGCATGCAAGAAAACATGATGAAGTGCCCTCTAGGCTGCTACTAGATGATAAAACCTCACTGCAGCACCCAGGCAATGGGACAAATTACATGTTGGGTGCCCTGATGGTTAGGGACATGTGATAAAGTGCCTGCTAGGGTGGGGGGTGGAAAAAGAAAAAAATGCATTTAGTCAAGAAAATCAGATGCAGTGCTCTTATAGTGTTCTGCTACATACAAGGAAACATGAAGTGCCTGCTAGGGTATATATATCCCCCCAGTCATTGAAGAAAATCATATGTAGTGTCCTTAAATAGTGCCCTGACAACATGCAACAAGTTGTTTGTGTTGTTTCGAGCGGCACACACACTTTCAAAACAGAAGAACATCACTGGAGAATGACAATCAGGAAGACCTTCAACAAGGTCAACCCTGAAATTTTGAGGGGGGTTTAAACCATTGGGGTTGCACAAGTCAGTGCATTCTTCGTGCCGGTTCCAAGCCCGGATAAATTGGGAGGGTTGCATTAGGAAGGGTATCCAGAGTAAAACATGTGCCTAATCAAATATTCTAATAACAATCAGAATTTTATCTTGGATCGGCGGAGGCCCAGGTTACCACAGGTATCGTTAGCCAACGGGGTACCGATGGAAAATGGGCTACTGTTGGCCGAAGGAGGAGGAGAAGAGGAGGATGATGTCTACAAAAACAGCAGGGAAAAGAGAAGTGTAGGAGAGTGGAAGTTGGGGTTGGTATTTTAAATGTTGGTACTCTGACTGGTAAAGGGGGAGAGATAGAGGGCTGAAATGATGGATGGAGAGGAAAAAGGTAGATATGATGTGTGTTCAGGACAATAAGTGGAAAGGGAATAAGAGCAGAAACATTGGAGGAGTGGTGATAAATGGGAGCTTATGCTCTACAAGTGGGTTGCGAGATGGAGTAGAAGGAAAAATTCTGGAGTGAGTTAGATGAAGTGGTAGAAGGTGTACCTAGGAATGAATGATTGGTGATTGGGGCAGACTTAAATGGGCATGTAGGTTAGGCGAACAGAGGTGATGGGGAGGTGATGGGTAGGTATGGCTTTATGAAGAGGAATGTGAAAGGGCAGATGGTGGTAGATATAAAATATTTCTGTTAGGAAGAAGGAGGAGCCTAGGGTGCCATGTAAGAGTGGAGGAAGGTGCACACAGGTGGACTATGTTCTATGTTGGAGATGCAACCTGAAGGAGATTGGAGACTGTAAGGTGTTGGCGGGGGACAGTGTAGCCGTGGACTATGATGTTTGCAGATGATATTGTGATGCTGAGAGTAGGATACAGGTGGAGAAGAGCCTGGAAAGGTGGAGGTACACGCTGAAGAGAAGGTAAATGAAAGTCAGTAGGAGTAAAACAGAGTACACGTGTTTAAATGAGAGAGAGGGCAGTGGAGTGGTGCATTTCCCACGGGAAGAGGTGGAGTAGATGGAGGAGTTCAGGTACCTGGGGTCAACAGTACAGAGTAATGGAGAGTGTGTTAGAGAAGTGAAGAAAAGAGTGCAGGCAGGGTGGAGTGGGTGGAGAAGAGTGACAGAAGTGATTTGCGATAGAAGAGTATCTGTGAGAGTGAAAGGTAAAGTTTATAGGACTGTGGTGAGACCTGAGATGTTGTATGGTTTAGAGACAGTGGCGTTGAGTAAAAGACAGGAGGTGGAGCTCGAGGTAGCAGAGCTGAAGATGTTGAGATTTTCGTTGGGAGTGAAGACGATGGACAGGATTAGAAACGAGTTTATTAGAGGAACAGCGCATGTAAGAACGTTTTGGAGACAAGGTGAGGGAGGTGAGATTGAGATGGTTTAGACATGTGCAGAGGAGGGACTTGGGGTATATCAGTAGAAGAATGCTGAGGATGGAGCCACCAGGAAGGAGGAAAAGAAAAAGGCCAAGGAGGAGGTTTATTGATGTGGTGAGGGAAGACATGCAGGTAGTTTGTTTAAAAAGAGGCAGATGTAGGAAACAGAGTAGTATAAAGATGGATGATCTGCTGTGGCGACCCCTAATGGAAGAAGCTAAAAGAAGAAGAAGAATATATATATGGCATGAGTAAGCAAACTTTTAACTTTCTAATTTATACACCCAATAGAGATTTTATTACACTTTTATTTAATTCTCTAACATAAGTTTATTTAATTAGTCCCCCCCCCCCCCCCCCCCCCCCCCCCCCCCCCCCCGAATGTTATTTTAATTAATATTGTAACATGCTGGCTGTTGGAGTTCCAGGTCCATCACCTTCGTTATCGTTTTTCCCTCATTTTCTCTTACGCGCACACACACACACACACACACACACACACACACACACACACACAGCCTTTTTTTCTTTACTAACACTGACTCCAGTGTAATGGTGTGTGTGTGACCTGCATGTGTAAATGCAGTGAATTCATCAATGAATCTGAAAGCTGTGGTAAGAAAAGAGAAAAGAGAAAAGAAAAGAAAAATAAATCCACGAGGATGTAAATCGAGAGTCTGAGAGCCAAGAGACTAGTAGAAGCTAGTTTACTAGCGGCTAGTTAAGCTAGTGCTGACAAACCAAGCTAAATCTGTAGAGATGTTCCAAAAACATTTTCGAATAAAAATAATAATATTAAAGTTCATAATAATATAGACTGATTGAGAGGAAGAAGAGTGTGTGTGTGTGTGTGTGTGTGTGTGTGTGTGTGTGTGTGTGTGTGTGTGTGTGTGTGTACAGAACTACTTTTTCCTGTACACAATTAGCATCACAATGACTCAGCGAATTTGCCGATTCGTAACTGATAACTCGTTTGAAATGAATACCGTGACAGAATAATAATATTTTTGCTGAGTGTAATAAGTAGGATAGATGTGCAGAGATATAAACACACACACACAAACACACACACACACACACAGGTCCGAATGACTCAACAGACCTCGTTAATTACACACACTGTTTTACAGCAGCGCCAAAAATAACACAACGTGCACAAAAGTAGAAAACGCTTTCACTCTCTTTCACACAACACACACACACACAATACACACACAACACACACAACACACACACACACACTTGGCATAAATGATCTAAACAGTTGCACAATTCGCCAAACACAAAGTGCTGCCTTTCGATTTCTGGAACAAAATGAATAGGGTTTGGCATGGAGGTGTGAAAAGCACCGCCTGCCAAGATTGTGCGCGTGTGTGTGCGTGTGTGCGCACAGTCATTTTCATTCTTAGCATAAATAGCACACAATAAAGAACAATTGCCATTCATTTAAACACACTACATACTCATAAACCCAAAATCTCATGCCAAATGTAGTCCCTATTTGCTGTTATAAAAAGCTCAAATCTTCTGGGAAGATGTTCCACTAGATTTTGTGGAGATTTGTGCTCGTTTAGAGACAAGGGTGTTAGATCTTCCGTTCTGAACTTGTCATGGAGCTGGCTTTATGGGGCATTGTCATGCTGGAACTGGTTTGGGTCTCCTAGTTTAAGGGAAGGGAAGATTTTATGCGACCGCATCCAAAAATGTCCGATACAATTGTGGGCCTCCATGTTTGTGGTAACAGTTTAGAGAAGAACCACATATGGCTGGAAAAGTCAGATGTCCCAATAGTTACGTCCAGAATTATTGTTAACGTCCACATCAAAAATCTTTATAGATGAATCTTGATTACTGAGAATGGCATTATTCTAAGTATCCATACCTCAGTCTCTACACAAGATGGTGTGAAAAAACAAACATTTAGTCAGCTTGTTGACAAGATAGATAGATAGATAGATAGATAGATAGATAGATAGATAGATAGATAGATAGATAGATAGATAGATAGATAACACAGTAACCGATATACAGTTTCCATAACAATCCCAAAAGAGTCAATATAATGACTAAATCATGCTATTTGAGTTTGTTGTTGTGTGTGGATTTCCAGATGTGCTGCCATTAAATGAAACATTGAATTGATCTATCTATCTATCTATCTATCTATCTATCTATCTATCTATCTATCTATCTATCTATCTATCTATCTTAAATATTTAAGCTATAAGTTAACCTTTAGTGTATTTATTGTTCAATTTACATAAAAGATGTAAGTAAATCAAGAATATACCAATATAGTGTGTGTGTGTGTGTGTGTGTGTGTGTGTGTGTGTGTGTGTGTGTGTGTGTGAGAGAGAGATTTTAACAGTTAACGTGCACCGGCGACGCCCCCTAGTGTCATTGTAAATGTAATGTATATAATATATATTGTCAAACTTCTGTTCATAGCTTATATTTCTTGTTGTGTTTTAACCCTGTGTTATTAAATAATATTTTTGCAAAACTGGTTTGCAAAATTCATCTGAGTAAAAATAAAAACATTAATAATAAAAAATACATTAATAATTATAATAATACTAATAAAAGTCTATTTATTCTTATATTCACTGAAACAATGATAAAAGTACTAAGAAGTAAAAAAAAAAAAAAAATTAAAAAAAAAAAGTTTCTAAAGTGTCCATGAATAGTGATGGGAAGGAAGGAAGGAAGGAAGGAAGGAAGGAAGGAAGGAAAGAAAGAAAGAAAGAAAGAAAGAAAGAAAGAAAGAAAGAAAGAAAGAAAGAAAGAAAGAAATTGTTTTATAAATATAAGTAATTGAAAAAAAAGAAAAAAAAGATCAAAGGATGTGAACATAATGTGGAAAAAAACAAGAATATCAAAAAAAGTAAAAGACAGAAGAAAGTGCAAGGAAGTTAGGAAAAGAAAGAGGTGCATAAAACAGATGTGCAAACAAGAAGACAAAAAATACCTTTTTTACCAAAAAAGAAGACAAGAAGGTAAAAAAAAAAAAAAAAGGATCAAAAGCAAAATAAAGAGCAAGGAAAAGAAAAGAATGACAAACATATTAACAGCTTGTACAAAGAAAGGAAAGAGGGAAGGAAGGGGTACTAAGTTTTCCATTGTAATTTATTTATTACTCAGTAATGTATTTATGCATTTGTAATTTCAGTAGAAAGGAAGAAAAAGGACGAAGAGTGCAAGCAAAAAAGAAATAGAATGAGGAAAGAAACAGATTGAAAGAGCAATAAAAGGAAAAGAAAGGGATATGAGCTGTGCTGCTCTGTGGGCTGATTAAACCATGTTGCAGAATGAAGTGTACTGAAGCCAGAGCATCTGTTTGTTTGTGTAGGTATTTGTTGTTGACTTGTTTACGTGTTGTGAACAGGAGGCCGGCTGGTGCTCGGGTGGTTCTCGGGCGGGTGAAGGTGGCATTCAGGTGCAACATGCTGTTCTGTAATGCCGGGTCTGAGCTGTAGCTTCATTAGCCAGTCGCTTCTCATCATGCTAATGAGAGGAATTCGTTAACTTTGGGTGACTTTGTGTCTTTTTACTTTTTTTTTTTTTTGCTGTGAAGTCGCTCTTGATGAGGTCATTAACACAAAATAATCTGACTTTGACACGTTGTCAGTGACATCGTAGGTCAAAGCCACGCCCACAAAACATTAGCTGTCAGAATTGGGTTTAGTTCTCATCTTTTATTTATGGGGCTTTTGTTAGGTGAGAACATTAAAGACTTTAGTCCAAACCCTATGTAGTGAAAAAAAGAAAAAAAGTAAGAAAGAAAGAAAGAAAGAAAGAATGAAAGAAAGAACACATGAATTAAAACAATTTAGATTTATTTACATATTTATTTTGCAATTATTTGTTTATTTATTTTGCAATCATTTATTCATTTTTCACTTACATCTGTATCTTTTTAGAAGAATAGAGCTGGTTATTCATATTTCCTGGTATTTTCTATTTACTTTTTGATTTTTTTTCATGGGTATTTTTTACAAACTATTTTAATGATTAACTTTTTTGTATTTATTTATTTTTCATGTTTTACCTTTTTAAATTAAATAATTTTGTATAACAAAAAAAAAACAATGATTTAACTGATTGATTTATTTACACTGGGAGCAGTTTCAAACACAGTCACAGTCTGATTATATATAATTATAATTAATTAATTATATTAATTTACTTAATTCTGCTCATCAGTTACATCATCGCCACGCCCACTAGTAACTCAATACTCAGTATTCTCATATACACACAAATCAATTTTAGTTGTACATTAGTTTTATATCATACTTGAGCCAATTTGTGTATTAAGAAGCTGTAAACAAAAGTGCGTGTGTGTGTGTGTGTGTGTGTGTGTGTGTGTGTGTGTGTGTGTGTGTGTGTGTGTAATTTCCCAGGATGTCAGTCTGCAAACGACAAATATTTGAATCCGGTGCCAGGTTTCTCTCCGACTCATTAAGCTCTGTATTTACTCAGACACATCATCAGTGTGTGTGTGTGTGTGTGTGTGTGTGTGTGTGTGTTTTCTCAGGACATTACTCCTCCTCGTCAGCTTTAATTACAGCAGCTGATGGAATCAGAGAGAATGTAAACAATGTTGTAAATAAAAAAATAAAAAAAAAGGTTTTGTTCCAAGTTTACGTAATCGTCTATAATTTATATTTTATGCATCATTTATATATATAACATTTATATATTTAATCAGTATTCTGTGAACACTAAAACTCATATTCAGACCTGGTATTTACAATTCAATATAGTACATTATAATAATATTTAGGATATTTTATCAAATTATTTTTCATTTCTTAACTTTATTAATGTACTTTTTTCTTAATTATATATTTTCTTTAATTACACTATTCAACAACGGTTATTGTTTGAAATGTTCTTTTCTATTTGATTTGATATTTGTAAATAAACTTAAAATTATGAAATGTATTTCATTCATAACACGTTTTTATAAAGGAAAAATCATATTTCCACCTTCTATTTTCTCTTAAATTTTTAGTACAATTATAATATTCTGATATTATTTCTTAATTAGTTAATTAAATAATGCATATTTCTATATACTCATTTTCATTTCTTAAGTTTGATTTATTCATTTTAACTTTATTCATTTATCATTTATTCACAAAATTAGTTTTTGTGCAAGAAATTTTTGTTTTTGTTTTAAGAATTATCACACATTTATCCTTTATTTATTTATTTGCTGTGTCAGGCTTTACTGTATACTTGAGTAGAGTGTACACTTTGTTGCCCTGCCTTACCACGCGTGTGCCAGCAGGGGGCAGTATGGTCTTATTATATAAACTTATTGTATATATACTGTGAATCCACTCACGATCTCATTCTATTCCCTTGATCCAATATGGATGTAGGCTGCCTAAGTAGGTGGCCAGATTAGTCCAAATTTGTATTTTTGCCTTGAAAAGAAGAACTTATGTGGGACAGAGAAGATGTTAGCAGACCGCGTCACACCAAAAGAGGGCAAATTAGTGCTTCTGGAAGAGCCAACAATGTCTCATCTGTCCACAGAACCTTCATCCAGTCTTTCATTGCCTTTTTCTTGTGTGTTTTTGCCTTCCATCTAGTTTGTTGCATAGAAACAAAAGAAACATCCATGTTTAAAAAAAAAAAAAAAGAACAATTGGGGTTCCAAACCTGTACCAATCGAAAAATAAACAGATCATTTTTGCATAGAAAGGTATATCCAAAAAAATAATTAATAAAGTTATAAAACAACTAATCTAGATAAGTGGAAAAACATTTAAAGCATTTAGGGCACAATGACACCTAACAGGTTTGGCAGCTGCACTTTGTTTTTCTTTCGCTGGCATCCGTTCAAATCACAACATCGGTCAGAGCTGCTAAAATGCCTGTAAAGTACCTCTTCACTCCATGCATGTGTTAGTCTCTTGTGGTCTTAATATGGCAGCGATAGAGTGGCTTCACAAACACCTGTATCTCACAATACCAATACCAGGACAAACATCCAAGCACATTGTCTGTGGAGATCAAGGTACATGTTGTTCATGCGATTTGTTTGGTGGAAAAACAAAAACAAGGCTTATCATCTAAAGAACAAAATGCACATGTTGAAGCATGGTGGTGGAAGCTGTCAGCTGAATAGGGCTCGTTTGCTTCTATTCATGATGAAGGAAATCATGTGTAGTTAGAAATACCAAGCAATTCTTGCAAGCATCTGCTAGACAGCTGAAGATAAAGATGCCTTCTAGCCTGATAATGATCCAAATCCAAGTGGAATGTCTTCAAAAGAAAAATATGAACTATTTTGGGAATGGATCACTCAGAGTCCAGATCTAAATCAAAAGAAAACCCATTGAGTGACTTGAAAAGGGATTTGTAAAGATCTGGGACATTTTTGGAAAGGAATGTAGCTGTCAACTCAAAAGACTTCTTACTTCTAAGAGGCTTTTACCCAAAAAAATATGAGAGCCACCTGGTTACAATGATGTTTCCAACTGAGGTCTCCATGCCCATTAATAGCTTTTTGGGATTTTTATGTCGACTGTGACCTCAAACAACTGATTCAGCATGTTGCTGGTGACTTAATATCCTGTCCTTGGAGTTTCCCAAACAGGGAGAATGGTGCAAAAAATCTTTTTAAAGGCTATATCATCACAGAAATTACAAATAATTTCAGCCACCATGCCATATTTGCCGACCTGACCCCTGGGTCTTCTTGACCCCCTGGTATGACATTTGAGACTAATGGTGCTAACTGGTGCTTTCCTGACTGCGATTTTATCATGTACAGTGAGTGAGAACAAAGAGCAAACATGCAAATGGACAAATCTGACAGAGAGAAATAAAAAAACATTACTAGAAGGTGACAAGAGATCAGGAAAACCTTCAATGAGCTCATTGTCTAAACCATTCAGCAACTTGTGCATAATGATTGTCGGAATACAATACTCATGATAATACTTTTGCACCCACCAGATTTGGCTCCTGCGGATTTCACCCTCTTCCGGAAGATAAACATCCAACAAAAAAGACGCCTTTAGACATGATTGCAGAGATCCAGCATGAATGCCAGAAAGTGCTTGACACTTTTAAACAAAATAAAAATAAAAGACTTCTAGGAGACATTCCAGAAGTGCCAGTAAAACTTGGAGCAATTTTTTAAAGCTGATAGTGTGTAGATAAATAATGTACTTGCTTGTTAAAAGGGCCAGTCTCAAAACTTTGACACCACCTCATACCCTAATGCCACATGTTTAGGGAGTACCTAAAAAAAAAACACCTGTTTATTTACTAACCAGCACTCTTCAGGACTTTTGGAATCTCTTGCCCATCCAGTACAGGGCCAAACATAAAAAATTTGCCATTGTTTCTAGGTAAAATATTCCCATCAAGTGGAGGTACCCCTTGATTGGAGGTACCCCTTGATTGGAGGTACCTCTTGAGTGGACCTCCTTAAAACTTTAATGGATTACAGATTTTAAGCTATGAGCTTGAGGCCAGGGTTATTCTTTTACACATTGTACTACTTGAAAGTGGCAAAGTTGAATGGTAATGTCTTCCGGTATATATAGCAAGGACTCTCTTAAAGTAATTAAACTAAAACTTCAATACTTAATTTGTAGACCCTGTTTCCTGTTTGCTCCCATGATGTTTTAACAGATGTTCCAGAGATCGATCTTCAATTCTGTCTGCCATGCTGAATTATAATAACACAATAATCAGTGGTGGATAAAGTACACATACTATGTCATTGAGTTAAAGTAGATATACTGTAGGTAAAATATTGCTTCAGAAAAAGTGCTCCCTTTAAATTTTTAATTGCGAAAAATTACAAAAGTATACTTAAGTATCCAAGGTATTATGATGTATGATTGCTATAATGTTCCTATTATCATTTTTGTCACAATGTGACTCTCAGCACACTAATCTATTAATTGAATGATATTGAGGAGTCAAACACTGATTGATATATATTCAAATTATCATGAGCCCAAATCCGTGTTATACCTTACAAAAAATCGTGTAAATTAGACCACGGGTGTCATGGTGAGTTCGATTCAGGAGTTTCTTCCATCATTTATTCCTCTCTGAATGTTCTGCTTGTTGTTGAACTGATGCTGAACTGCATGTAGGTGATAAGTAGATACACCAAGCACCAATTAAAACAAGTTCAAAACAGAGCGAGCGCTCGACCCTGAGGAAAAGGTATTTAACTTTAAAATGTAGTGAAGTTGAAGTTGAAGTAAAAGTCTCCCCAAATTAAGATACTTTAGTAAAACACAGATACGAGAAAAAGCTACTTAAGTAGTGACGAATTTGCTTTGTTAATGTCCACCACTGACATTAATATAATTATTCATACAGGGAGTGCAGAATTATTAGGCAAGTTGTATTTTTGAGGATTAATTTTATTTGAGGATTTAATTTGAACAACAACGATGTTCTCAATGAACACAAAAAACTCATTAATATCAAAGCTGAATATTTTTGGAAGTAGTTTTTAGTTTTAGCTATTTTAGGGGGATATCTGTGTGTGCAGGTGACTATTACTGTGCATAATTATTAGGCAACTTAACAAAAAACAAATGTATACCCATTTCAATTATTTATTTTTACCAGTGAAACCAATATAACATCTCAACATTCACAAATATACATTTCTGACATTCAAAAACCAAACAAAAACAAATCAGTGACCAATATAGCCACCTTTCTTTGCAAGGACACTCAAAAGCCTGCCATCCATGGATTCTGTCAGTGTTTTGATCTGTTCACCATCAACATTGCGTGCAGCAGCAACCACAGCCTCCCAGACACTGTTCAGAGAGGTGTACTGTTTTCCCTCCTTGTAAATCGCACATTTGATGATGGACCACAGGTTCTCAATGGGGTTCAGATCAGGTGAACAAGGAGGCCATATCATTAGATTTTCTTCTTTTATACCCTTTCTTGCCAGCCACGCTGTGGAGTACTTGGACGTGTGTGATGGAGCATTGTCCTGCATGAAAATCATGTTTTTCTTGAAGGATGCAGACTTCTTCCTGTACCACTGCTTGAAGAAGGTGTCTTCCAGAAACTGGCAGTAGGACTGGGAGTTCAGCTTGACTCCATCCTCAACCCGAAAAGGCCCCACAAGCTCATCTTTGATGATACCAGCCCAAACCAGTACTCCACCTCCACCTTGCTGGCGTCTGAGTCAGACTGGAGCTCTCTGCCCTTTACCAATCCAGCCACGGGCCCATCCATCTGGCCCATCAAGACTCACTCTCATTTCATCAGTCCATAAAACCTTAGAAAAATCAGTCTTGAGATATTTCTTGGCCCAGTCTTGACATTTCAGCTTGTGTGTCTTGTTCAGTGGTGGTCGACTTTCTGCCTTTCTTACCTTGGCCATGTCTCTGAGTATTGCACACCTTGTGCTTTTGGGCACTCCAGTGATGTTGCAGCTCTGAAATATGGCCAAACTGGTGGCAAGTGGCATCTTGGCAGCTGCACGCTTGACTTTTCTCAGTTCACGGGCAGTTATTTTGCACCTTGGTTTTTCCACACGCTTCTTGCGACCCTGTTGACTATTTTGAATGAAACGCTTGATTGTTCGATGATCACGCTTCAGAAGCTTGGCTATTTTAAGACTGCTGCATCCCTCTGCAATATATCTCACTATTTTTGACTTTTCTGAGCCTGTCAAGTCCTTCTTTTGACCCATTTTGCCAAAGGAAAGGAAGTTGCCTAATAATTATGCACACCTGATATAGGGTGTTGATGTCATTAGACCACACCCCTTCTCATTACAGAGATGCACATCACCTAATATGCTTAATTGGTAGTAGGCTTTCCAGCCTATACAGCTTGGAGTAAGACAACATGCATAACGAGGATGATGTGGTCAAAATACTCATTTGCCTAATAATTCTGCACTCCCTGTATGTTAAAACACCTCAAGAGAACTGTCATACTTAGTCACAAATTATTATAATAAGGCCACAAAATTGCTGATTATTCAGTTTTTAAAAAAGCTAGCAGTTAAGTCAATGCTTTAAAAGTACAATTTAGCTGGTTTGAATATCAGAATCTAGCAAGCTACACTAACATAGCTGTCTATTGTCTGCAGACAAAACTGACAAAGTAATTTAGCTAGCTGATCTCTTAGCAGCACATGTACAAGCCAATGCTATCATCAGCTAACACCAAACTTTTCTTGTGATGAAATTAAATGACTTATGCTAGTTGTGTGTTGCTAGAAAACTGTATAGAGTTTAGCCAAATACATTGGATTGCTTTAGAAGTTATGTAGTACCTTCAATGTTTTTAGGTTTGGTTTTTCCTCATCTCTTCAATACTTTTTGACAGTATCCACTTTAGCGCAATCACAATTAGACACTATTTTCACCCAATTTGCGTTTATGTCAATGCCTCAACGGTTTCCCCTTGAGGAAATAAGCTTACAATGTTTTTTGTAAAGGGTCTCAGTCAAGGGCGAGTGGGAGAATAGGATAAGACCGGTTTTGAAACATTAAAAACATGCCTGGAATTCCCACCTTTGTGTACTATTTCTGTGAAACCGGAGACTCTTAAAGAGCTCCTTAAGCCCCATAGAACTACGTCGGCTTGCGTGTGTGTCCATTTTTCCGTCCCTCTGGAAAATGTCTTTTGTCTGCGACACAAAGCCATTCCCTGTAATCGGAGCCAGCACCTGACCAATCGGCAAACAGCTCATTAATTTTTAATTAAAACCCAACAATTAAACAACAAACAGGACGTTTCTGAGCTTTTCAAACGCACACGGAGCGGAATAATAAAATAAGAAAACATCGGCTGCTTTACAAAAGCCGACGACATGCTATCAAATGATCTCTGCTTTTGTGTGTGTGAGTGTGTGTGTGTGTGTGTGTGTGTGTGTTAGCCTCAAGGTTTTAATATTACACCACACAAAGTGTTGTGTGTTAAACCCAGAACGCATCATGTGATTATCATCAGCACCCATCTGACAAGCCGCAATAAAAAATACCCCAAAAAAAACACTTTCTGACCTTCGGATTCACCAAACAGCTTTCTTTACATGTCCAAGTTAGCGGATGTGTGACAAATCTTACAGTAGGCCGTGCATAATAAGCCGTTATGTGCCGAATTAGAGATTAGGTTGCATAATTATCAGTGTGTGCCATGATTAGTATCGGAGATAATTAGCCTCTTTATTTGCTAAGTAGTTGGTTCATCATATATCGTTAGGTCATGCAATTAGGGACTACGTTGTGAAGTTAGCTATTATGTCATAGCGATGTTAAAGCTATGCCACACAAATTTCCCATAATTAGCTTTCACGTCCTACTATGCTACCATGCATAAGTTATGTCAATTAGCAGCAGTGGTTCAAAATAAATATGCTACGTCAAGTTGGATTCCATGAGGCGTAATTCTTTGCTCTAAAGGAGTAATACGCCGCCGTATCTGCAGGTGTACGCCTCAGAGTTTGTGCTTGGCGGAACAAATGCCGCAGGGACAGCCGGCGGTCTGGCGAAGGCGACGTTTAAGACCCGCACCGAGCTCGGGAGCCCCCTCGCGTTAGCCAGTCGTCGTCCACACCGGATCGACTGCATTGCACGAAACCAATAATAAGTGCTTCCTTCCTTATCTGCCAGCGTGATAAATTACACAGGCGGAATAAAGCGAATAAGAAGCTCGACTGGAGATGGATATCAGAAAATGAAATATAACACACACATGCCGCAGCTCTCGCATCCTCCAGCGTTTTTAATAAAGGTGATACGTTTTTGTTTTTTTCCTCTTTTCCACAGCCACCACTTGTGTTTGTGTGTGAACATGTTATTTTTTTACTTCTGCAATGTTTTACAATATACACCAGTGTAAGTGTTTTTTTTTTTCAGCACAATGCAATATTGAAGGCGTACGCTTGCTTATTACAAACACTTGTATGCCTGCAAATATCCAACCAGCTAATACGATAGCATGTTACGTATAACATCATGCAGATCCAGGTCAAGAGCTTCAGATGTGCTTTCAGTGACTTTGAGCATTGTATGGTTGCCAGACGGGCCGGTTTCGTGTTTAGAAACTGCCGATCTCCTGGGATCATCATGCACAATAGTCATGATGGTGTGAAAAAGAAGAACAGTAAGCAGTTTTAATAGGCTGAGATTTCCTGCAAAGAATGGCTAGACCACTTGCTGGTGACAAGAAGACTACAGGAACTTAAATAGCCACCATTTAAAATGGCGTAAAGTAGAAAAGCATCTCAGGAAACAAAAACATGGTACACTACAAATCCACATGTCTGTGGTCACATGACCACCATAGGTTAATTCATATTCCCCAAAAGTAAAACCCACAATTAGTATATAGGATGTCTTTGTATGCTGTTTAACCATAAATATAACCCAATGCCAACACGAAGGTTCATGAAGGCATGGACAAGGTATGACTGGAAAAACTTGGGGAAGCTCTGATCTTTGAGCACCAATGGTATGAACTAGAATGCCTCCTCAGATGACACTTGAGCAGAAAATCTCCCCAGAAAACTAAAAGTTGTTACAGTATAAAAGTAAAGTAAAAAAAAATGTACAGCAAAACAAAAAGTAAAGGAACTTATTCAAAACCTGATATTGGGCTTAGGGTTCTCCGACGATCGTCAAACACAAGTTGTTGGATGGTTTCGACATTTTTGGGGGTGGTCAGAATAGCACCAGTTAGCACCATACCTGGTTATGCTCCTGGCATCTATATACAGAAAACTGAGGCTATGCTGTGGAAAGAGGAACAGAGTGAAAACTGGAAAGCATTTGAAGATCAAAATGTTGCAATTTTGCAACACCTCTATATACCTAGAGTACAATATTCCCTAAGCAAGCACTATGTTCCCAGTATAACCAGACTCCAGTCTTTGCAGAACCATGTGGTTTTAAAACTTTTTGTATTTAGGAACTATGTTTCTAGGGCTCCATATTCTCAAACTTTGTATTCCATTTACCCCATTTTGCCAGAGTCTTAGATTCTCTAAAGTGTCCCATCTTACCTAGATCCCATATAAGTGCTGCCACCTCAGCCATATAGCACCCAATCACCTCAGCCTTATGGTACCTCTGCCCTGTACCATCTCACCCCTTTATATCCTGGAGCCTATATAATTAGCCCTTACGTCACCCGTTCATCATCTAATCCTATTATTTCTTATATCAGCTCAGCTTTATTTCATACTGGCCCTATGTCACCTCAGACTAATGTCACTTCGGCCCTATATTCCAAGGGCCCCCCTCTGTCACTTCCATCACCTCTATTCCATATCAGCTCAGTCAAATGTCACTTTTCCTCTCCGTCACCTCAGAACAATGTCGATCTCAGACTTCTAATCACCTCAGCCTTTTTTTTTTCACCTCCACCCAAGGTAAAATCAGGACCTATTCCAAGGTCCTTGGCAACATGTCACTTTAAAGATCGTGGATTTGCTGAGACACTCGTCAGTAATTTTCAAGATAGACATCTTAGTGTGTGTATTCCGGTGTGATTACATTTGATGCTAGTCAAAGAGTGAATTTCACACACCGAACCCGTCTTCGACGATCCATCAAGAGGTACACTGTGGACATTTCATTCCTGTCTAAGAGTGCAAGGAAACGGTGTTCATCAGAACAGAATTTCAGCTGCTGACATATCAGAGACTTGGGTTGTAAAAAATGATGAAATACTTCAAGTCGATAGGCTGAAAAAAATACAACTATAAACAATAATACATGTTTGAACTGAACAATGCCAGAGACATATTTTTAAATTGTTATTTTAGATATATATATATTAATCTCATACCATATCTATATTTGATAATAAAGGTTGGTTTTCAAAGTAAAATTTACTTTAGTATTAATTAAGGTTGTTATAGTTGATTGCTGGAACTTTTGGCAAAAATCCACTGTCATTACGAGAGCGGCCTCTAGAGGCAAATCACTGACGACACATGCTGTTTGTTTTTACACGCAAGAGGGCGTGCTGCACGGAGAGCGCTATATTTATTGTCTATTAATTATATTATATTTATTAATGAATACATTTTATTTTCTTAAGCACATTTTCATGATGCAGTACTGTTTACTCATTTCATTATTACTAGCAGATGAATTTCCATTAAATGAAAGCCTGGCATTATATCCAGGCCATTCGGAAGGCCAAAACGTGTTCACTCGCATTCCAGCGCATTTGTTTGCAGTAGGCATGAGTTTAGCGTGACAATTTGTTCTTCTTCCTTTTTTTTTTCCAAAGCTTTCACTGTTATCGCATATGAAAGGCACAAACAAGCCCAGTCTCTGATTACAGAATGAGATATGGTGTGTGTGCGGTGTTCAATAATCACTTTTAAGCAAAACCAACACCGGCGTATCAGCTGCATTGTAGTTTGGCACAGCGTTTGGTTATATGAAGCATCTTCCTTAAAGAAGGAGGCTTCCTCTGCAGTAAACAACTTGAGTCACATTTATAATGGGACATGACCAAATTTGTGAAGTTTGCAGTTTTTACTTCATTTTATAGAAAGTTTAAACAAAAGATGTATGCTTGGTAGGAAGTGGGGGACTGGGTCAGGTTGTGGGGGTTTAAGGGGTAGATCAGTGTGATGCGTTTTAAGCAAAATAATATTGAGGTAAGAACAACTGTTAAAGAAGTAGAGCATATTTACAATTCAATGCTAAGCTCGATACTAGGTCAGTGTATAAATTAGCAAAAGGTTTACCAGAAACAAATGAATCCTACATTAAAGCAATGCGTTTGCAATTTAAACATAAAAATGAACAAAACAGGAAGTTGAAATTTGTTTAACTTTGTGTAGCTATTGAACTTAGCATCAGCCCTATGTCGCTTCAGCTCTCTATTCACATGTTATTAGCATTTATTCCCTCATGAAAGTATTCAAAATACCGAGGTCCATGGCTTTCCATAGGTAGGATATGTTTCATATACCATTTGATAGCTCAAAAACTACCTTTATAAACAAAGTACACTAAAATGATAACTATTATAATGTCCCACCGAAGTAATGCCATGTTGGATTGTGAAAATGTGCCCTGCACAGAATCGTTTTTTTGATGGATGGTGTCTGGTTACACCAGAGCTTTACCAAGAGCTGATGTGTACTTCCTCGTAGGTTCACTGACAGCAACTTGTCAAGGCATGTGGATCAACTTTCCAGTTTCCATGAAGGAATACTGGTTTGACCGCAGCAGCAAACTTAACCCAGTCCTCGTGGGCATCTAAGAGGAACGTGATAAAGCTAGTGACACATGACTATGCCCTTGCTGCCACAAGCGTAATTCAGCCAGAAGGGGGCAACTGGTCAAATTTGTTGGTACCTCTCTATGGAAAAAATAAGAAGAACCCACAAAGTTCTCTGGAATAACTTGAAATTGTCTAAAGTAAATGCCATCCATCAATGTATTTGGGCATTATCCTGCTGGAGGAGCACCCGGTTAGGCAGTACCATTTTCCCCCAGAATGGCTTGGTAGTCTTATGTCATAAGTACTAGACAGATTCAAGGCTCCCCATACCAGAAACAGCAAAGCAACCCTTAAACAAAGGTTTTACACTAACTATAACATTCTTTTCTTTGAATGCTCACATTTTGTGTTTTGCCAAACCTTTTCAGTCTTTTCTGTTCAGAGGACAAGCATTGTGGCTTATCAATATGTTGACTTAAAAAAATAAATCTAGCTTGAAATCCAGTTATATATATTTGGTTTTAATGGGTACCAACAATTTGTCGAACGAATTGTCCTTGTCTGGAAGTACCGTTCAATACATTCTTCTTGCCTACAGCGATATTCTGAGGTAAAATTCAGTGGAAGATTCTAGACAAAAGTCACCTTCTCAATTTGTTGTTATGCAAATTTAATTGACTGATCAATCATTATCTAATAACCTCTCATTCTCTTTTGCTTTCACTCTCAATCGAGCTACAAATGCTACTCCTGAGAAACCTGTAAAACCCGTGTTGGCCCCCCAGCTCTCAATCCTGATGCCCTACAGCAGTGATCACCAACCCCCGGGCCGCGGACCCGCACCGGTCCGTGGGTCAATTGGTACCGGGCCGCACAGAAAGAATACATAACTTACATTATTTCCATTTTATTCATTTTCTGATTCTGATTAATGTTTTATTGTGGAAAATGACCAGATTCTCTTCACCACATCTGTCTATGACTCGCTCTTGATGCATGCCAAGATGCCTCGGTCACATGACTTACCTCCATCCCCTACCTTCTTAAAGGGGCTCCGGCTGCTAACACATAATACATTACCGCTAAATTCAAACCCCCAAGTTAGCAAAATAACCATATAATAACCGTACTATGCCACACTGATGACATTGGGGTTTCTTTTAAATCAATTTTTCCTCATGTTGTCACCTCAAGATCACTCATTAGGGGAAACTTTATTCAGTCAGTTGAATCACCACAAAAAGTCATCATCGGTTATTACCACAAGAAGGATGATTTTACTTGAAGCTACTGCCCAAGCTTGCGACCACAAAGGAACTATTTATTTGTGCAATCTCTGTACACTGAAAGCCTATCAACAAGTACTCCGGCCAGATCCTGGAAGTGAGACAGAGCTTTGTGGCTAGTTTGACTACAAGGGATTAGCAGATGTGCTAAAGCGGCCAGCTGAGGTGACGACGATTTGCCTAAAGGAAATACAGATGGATGTTTATGGAAAACAACTGCATGCAAATTGGATCAGGGAAAGAGATCGCTTCAGGATTGAGCTCGGTTCTATACAAAGCGCTCGTGTCCTCCTGGCTACAGGACTTCTCTTTGTTCCTCAATGCAAAACAGATCAAGTTTGTTTGTTTATTGATTTATTTACGAAGGTATTATTAGCTGAACGTATGGTAGAACTGCTGCGTATTGTATAACATAGGCAAACTGGGCAGTCGCCTAAGGTGCAACCAGTTACCTCGCCGGAAGTTTCATTTATAGTATGTTTACATACTTGAATTCAGGCAATTATTCAATAATGAATGTGTTTAATGGAAGGTTGTTGGGAGGATGACAATAGGAATCTTGCCTAGGTTGCCAGAAAGGCTAGAATCGGCCCCGGGGGGCCCACAAGGCTGGGGATTCCTACGTTTCGGGTAGCGGTGCGATGTATCGTACGGAAATTTAAATGCCGTGTGGAAGTAAAAATATTTGTACAAGTGTGTATCTCTCTCTCTATATATATATTGCGACTCTCCAAACAAAACTAAACGCAAGTGTGTGTGTGTGTGTGTGTGTGTGTGTGTGTGTGTGTGTGTGTGAGAGAGAGAGAATGTGGTGCATATCTGCCGCACTAACAGCAGGAGGAGCTCAGGTGCAGTTCTGTGTGCTCCTTTGCTCCTCACACCACACACACACACACACACACACACACGCTGAGCAAAAGCGACAGCAGCAGTAGAGACAGAACGGACGTAGAAGCGCGAGCTCCGTTTTAAACCGGGGATCTGGGGACTTCGTATTAACGCACGTGCCGTTCAGCGCGTTCATCAATGGGATGTTTCCGGTCCTCGGTGTGTCTTCTGTCCCAATTTCGGACTTTTGTTGCTTTTTTTTTTTTTTTTTTGATCTGATCTGATTAGAAAAGGCGAATGAAGTGACTTAGGGTGGATTTTACCTGCAAGAGCGGTGAGTGCGGGTGGTTATTTATTTGTTTATTTAAATGATTGACTTGTTTCGTCATAATTCTTCTGGAACGCATTAAAGCGCGTGCGCCACGCGCGTGCCGTGTCCTCGGTAGTACTGTACTGTTCGGCGTTATTGATATGAGTGCAGTTCTGCAGTGAAGTTCGGAGGACGAGCCAGAGATTGACTGCGTCTATTCCATCACACACACACACACACACGCTCGCGCACGCACACACGCGCTTTCGCCCCAGACTAGTGCCATAAAGTGTACAAAAAAATTCATTTACATAGGGGAAAAAAACCCACATCATTATGGAAAGCGTTTGCATGCGCGCAATGAAATGCGCGAGGGCCGCCTCGTTGCGCGTGCCATTAACTGACAGTTCGGTGTCATAAAAAAAAAAAAAAAAAGATCGTTTTAAGCACGCGCAATTTGGACAATAATAAAAGTGTTAAGTGCTCTGGGGTGCCAATTTCAGTAGCGCGCGCAGACGCGCGTGCGTGTCGCTTCTTTTCCCGTGCCAGGCTCGGGGAGAAGGAAAGAGCAGATGGAGATGTAGTGGGTTTTACATAAAATGTGGCCCGTAAAATAAAAATTTTTACACATCAAATTTTACACATTTAAAATATTTAAATAATAATAAATAAAATACATAAAAAAAGAAAGAAAGAAATTAGTAAAAAAAAAACAGAGGAACACAATGGAGGTGCACTGGGAATTTGGGAGAAAAAGGGATCTGGGAAGACTGGTGGAAGAAGGGAACACTAGAAACTACAGTGAAATTTATATATGGGGAACACTAGAAAAGTATGGAACCCTAGAAGCTCGGAAATGAGAATGATTAAAACAAAGACTGGAAACTAGGGAACAGTGGAAAGGAGGAAACCTGCAAACTGTAGAATGTGGTAAAACAGGGATTGTTTGGAAATATTAAAAAAGTGAACAAGAAGATTTATAAATAAATCAAAAAGAAGGGAACACTAGAAACAAAGAACGAGGCACCTCTATGCACTTCGGATGAATCAAGGTGTGTCGGGTTCAGCAAAAGGACAATGTTGAGACCGATTGAGTTTTTTTTAAGAGTGTAGGGGACGAGGGGATTGGAACACGCTGCGACACGAACACACAATGGACACGTACGGAGCTTTTAGTACACGCTCTCTATATGCACAATACACACACTCTGTGTGCAGTTTACATGCAATACGTGCTATTTACATAAAATACACACTCCTCACATGCTGAACACACACTCCACACCCAGTACACATGCAGTACACACTCTACACACTCAGTACACACTCTACACACATGCAGTACACACTCTACACACACGCAGTACACACTCTACACACACGCAGTACACACTCTACACACATGCAGTACACACTCTACACACACGCAGTACACACTCTACACACACGCAGTTCACACTCTACACACATGCAGTACACACTCTACACACACAGCGCACACTCCACACACACAGCGCACACTCCATACACCCAGCGCACACTCTTAACACATGCAGTACACACTCTTCACACCCAGTACACGCACTTCATATGCTAAACACACACTATTCACACCCAAGTGCACACACTACACATGCACTGCACACTCTACACACCTAGTTCACACTCTTCACACCAGTACACACACTACTCACCCAGTACACACACTACACACCCAGTACACACACTACACATACTGAACACACACTATTCACACGCTGAACACACACTATTCACACCCGGTACACACTCTTTACACACGGTACACACTCTACACACCCAGTGCACACTCTACACATGCAGTACACACTCTACACACCCAGTGCACACACTACCCATGCAGTACACACACTACCCATGCAGTACACACTCTTCACTGGCAGTACACACACTCTTTACAGGCAGTACACACTCTTCACACGCAGTACACACATTCTTTACAGGCAGTACACACACTCTTCACACGCAGTACACACACTCTTCACACGCAGTACACACACTCTTCACACACAGTACACACACACACTTCACACGCAGTACACACTCTTCACACACAGTACACACACTACCCATGCAGTACACACTCTTTACACGCAGTACACACTCTTCACACGCAGTACAACCACACTTTTCACACGCAGTACACACTCTTCACACGCAGTACACACACTACCCATGCAGTACACACTCTTTACAGGCAGTACACACTATTCACACGCAGTACACACACTACCCATGCAGTACACACTCTTTACACGCAGTACACACTCTTCACACGCAGTACACACTCTTCACATGCAGTACACACTGTTTATTCCCAGTGCACACACTATTCTCCCCAAATACCTACTCTACAACAGCAGTACACACTTTATTTACACCTCGTCATTCACTCTCTTCTGATGCTGTACACACTACACAAGCAGCACACACTATTTATGCCCAGTACAGACTCTTCACATGCAGTACACACATTATTAATACCCATTACACACTCTATTCACACATAATACTCGGCAAATACAATACACACACTATTCACACCCAATACAAAACTCTGGACATGCAGTACACACTCTACACAATTCTACACAAGCAGTACGCACTAGATTCAAAACCCTTTTGCATGAAATACACACTCAAAACTAAATACACACTGTTCCCACACCACCCACACGTCCCAGGAGGAATACACACTCTACACCTTTATATGCTGCAATACAACTTATGTGCAATACACACCACCTACATGCAGTACAATAAACAATGTAAACATCCAGTACACATTCTAAACTAATTACACACTTCCTTTGTGTTCTTCGCTTGTAATGCGCATTCTTAACATGCAACACGCGTCACATGCAACACACTTTCCTGACACGCAATACACTCTCTGCATGCAACACACACTTTATACATGCAACACACACTGCTCACATGCAACACACCCTCTCCATTTGCAACATACATTCGCCACGTGCAACACACTTCTTACATACGGTACACTCTCTCTATAATCAACACAATCTTCACATGCAACACACACTCTCTCTGCAACACATTCTCCACATGAAACACAAACACCACATGCAACACACATTCTGTACACAAAACCCAGTTTTCACATGCAACACGTACTTTCTATATGGAACACACGTACATCAAAATCCACATGCAACACACACTCTCCACATGCAACACACACTTGTCACATAAATGCACCCCCNNNCCCCCCCCCCCCCCATACGCAACACGCAATGACTATCAAAATGCAACACTCGGCTGTCATGTGCAATACACACTCTCCACATGCAGCACACTCGTCACGTGGTCTCCAAATGGTCCAACACACTCCAAATGGGCTCTCTATCTCTTTCTCTCTCTCTCTCTCTTCCTCCCCTCTCCCTCTCATTTGCTCTTTCTCACTCCAGAAGTTAATACCAAGCATGTGGAATGCGTAAGCAATAAACGCTGTGTAAATAAAAGACTCTTTACAGAAAACGTCACCGTATGAACGATTAAGTTTTAAAGATCTGTTTATGTAGCGCATCCACTACCAAAGTCCCTGCGAATGAGCTGTTACTATAGAAACGATAGCAGCGAAGTAATTTCAAGTAGTTAAAGGGGAAAGAACTTGAACTTGTCAGTTTTCATGTGAAAAAATGCACGCTTCCCATTCTGCACATTTTGAGCTTTTGTTTCGAAACAATACCAGATGCTTTACAGAAGGCGTAAGGACCCGAGTCATGTTTTTTAATCTGTTTATTGCGATTGGTACTTATTTTATTTCCCACCCTTTTTTCTTTTTTTGGAATGTCAGAACCTGAGAACATTGTTTCCCAAAAGGAGTATTGTTGGTATATTGGCATCAAGCAAAAAAAAAGAAAAAAGAAAGAAGACTGAAAATATCTAAAAACTGATCTGGTGTCTGACAAATAAATCAGGACGATCTCTGACCAATTAGCAGCATTCTGTACTGTAAGCTCCGCCCCTAGGTTTTAAATTCGCTGTTCTAGGTCTTAAATAATTTTAATAATTTTGTCCATGTAACACTTTCGATTGTTTATGTTTGTTCGTTTACGTGGTGGCGTAGTTCAGCGAGTCGCTGTATTACGACTACAAATGAGATGCTAAACATGCAACAGCCAATCAGCTTTCTGCGGTTGGTGCGAATCTCTCGCGGATTGTACCACAGACGTTAAAGTGATTTTATTTTTCAACTATGGGGATGTGCAAGTTTTTGAGATACTTGGCTTGAAAAAAAAATACAAATTTGAGGCTCGGTTAAGGCCGGTCACTAGCATCGTATTTTGTTTTTGATTTTGCTATCAAGGTCTTACATTTTATTTCATTTTTAATGCTATTATAAAGGTTTTTAAAAGTCTTACATTTGACTTTGTGAAACCTGCAAAAACCCTGTTTAAAAGTGTATACAAATGATTGGTTAATGCCAGAATGAGTGGCGAAGTTAATGTTCATGTTACTTTCCAGCGGTAACTATTCCCTGTTAAGTGCATGTATTTGTCTAAAAAATTACATTTTTATTTCTTTAAATTTTTTAAAACAGAAACTTGAAGGGTTCCTGAAGCTGCACCCCAGAAACCCAGTGTAAATGCAATTTGAATTTTTTTGAAAAAATTAAATTATCAATTCAGATTGTATCTGTCGATTTTTGAGCCTTTTCCATAATCAGTGATCGCAATATATTTTAAACTACACAAAATCGCTTCGAAAAACGTCAAATATAATTAATAGTATGGGCAGGGTTTCCGGTTGCATCACATCAACTAGCCGTTAAGCTGCATATTTATCAAAAGTTAACTTCATATGTATAGAACCCAGAGCCAAGCAGTAGTAGACGGCTAATAAATAGGTCTCGTTTCCATGCCAAATGGAATTTGCTGTTACAGTCTGCTGAAACATCCCCGGGGATCATTCAACACGTCTTCACATCACTTACCATGTGAAATTCTACAATTCGTTCCTTTTCAAAGTTTAAAATACAGATGAACAGAGGTTTCAAAAAGGCTAGCAATCCCTTTTCACAAACCCCGTAGAGAGAGCTAAAGCTCCTTACCGAGGCGTCACTTTGTATTATCCATATCCTCAACAAGCACAAGAAGCCCCTCCACTGCTGGCGAGTGTTTAAAAGAAGCGATGACTGTCACCACTGATACGTTATTCACAGATTTCGAGACAAAGACAGACACTTAAAAAAACGACACGAAAGGGTGGACGGGTAACGTTTTACAGCCTTGCTGGAAATAAAATAAGATGGAAACCCTGACAGAAATTCTAATGATTTCCACTTCCCATCAGCTGTTAACCAGTAACACTATAATCAAACAATTATCATTATGTAGAGGGTTGAATGAAACTTTTATTGCAACTTAGTGCCCTAATGGTCTTTAACGTTTGTCCAGTTAATACCAGCATGCGATCTACATACTGTAGGGCCGCTGCAAAGGGGCAGAAAATATCCAGTTAATTTCCAGAAACTTTTCATGAGAACTTCATCTGAGGAATTTTGGACACATTCGAAGTTGGAAACCTACCCGGAATTTATGGGAATTAATCAGGAAATTGGGGAAATGTATATAAATATATATATACATATATTATTACATATTACATACAGATTTTTTTTTACTTAATTGTTAGTATCATTTTCTTGCACAAAAGAAATTTTTACGTGAAAAAAGTGGACGTTAATTTGTGTGTAGGATTCAAGAAACGATCTAGTTCTTTTAACCAAGATTATACTAAACTCCAGACTTTTTTCTTTCAACAAAATTTATGTCCTCTGTTATATGCCAACCTGCAATTTTGCAATTTAATTCCCAGTTTGTTCTCATGAATTCCCATATATTCCCATTCATTCCTATGGTAAGTTTCAAGTCTTGAAAATTCCCAGGAACCTAGATCTACAAGTTTACAAGTGCTCTATTGCTCTTTAATGGTTTCCACTTGGAATAAAAAAATGACCAGTAGTAGAAATTTCACTGTATTCAAACCAAAACAAATTCCCATTATAAGCTTTAAAACCATTATAAAGTCTATAAGAATTAATATAGTCCCAATCCGCTCTTCTGTGAAGATGTTCCACTAGATTTTGGATTGTGGCTTCTATAGTATGTCACTTACTGTGTCTCATTGCGGACTGTTTATTTGTTCTTCTGACAATGAATATTCATCGATCGTGACAGGATGAAGGGGCGGAGCTAGCGCTTAGAGCATGAATTACATTTTTTACTCATAATAATTACAAATTAATCACCAGGACACCTAGAATATTTACATGCTCTGTGTGTGTGTGTGTGTGTGTGTGTGTGTAACCTGCTCCCACATTATTTAGAGATAAGGCAGCAGCTGGTGCTTCCAGATGTTCATTTTTCATTTCACATTCAATTCTGTCCCGTCGATCTAATAACTAACGGCTGTGAAATAATTACAGCTAATCCGATTAGCATCCGAGTGTGCGATGAAAAATTCCTTTCAGTTTAATCTACGCATGGTATTTTTTTGATTATTTCCTGTCAGATTACATTTGGAAAATGGAGGACATTTCAAAGGGAAACAAAAATGTCAAACATTTAGGGAACGTTTCCTAACAGATTATTAGGGGATTATTAGCGTGTACACTTGACGTAGCAACAAACACATGAGGAAAATTGTTTTTGATGTTATATCTGATTTGCTAGTCTTCTTTTTTTAATAAAATTTTTAACACAGTTTACACAGAATGGTGCGAAAAAACAATCTGACATATCTGAATATTTGACTCATTTTATCCTTCCTGGAAGCTTGGACCAATCTAGACAATATCCCCTGATTGTACCATGGGGTTTCCAGCTACAGAACTGTTGCTTATTCGATGTTTTTTGTTTTTCACACCATTCTTTATTTAAACTCGAGTTTTCTGCTCTGCGCGAAAATCCCAAGCGATCCGAATTTTCTGGAAACTTGCAATTTTGTGATTGGGATTGCATATGATTGTCTATCTCCATCCACTGTTAGTCAAAAGTTTGTGGACACCTAACAAAGATTGAGATGATGAAAGTTTTTTTTTTTTTGAACGTCCAATCCCATCTTTTGTACACATTAGTTTTAATAGTAATCTCCACTTTTCTTGGGAGAAGATCCACTCGATTTTAAAGTGTGCCTGTGGAGATTTGTGCTCAATCAGCCACAAGGGTTTTAGAGTAAATCCAGGACTGGGTTGCAGTCAGCGTTCCAATTGAGGGACGGGGTTCCGAAGCCTTTCAAGATCTTTCGCTTCATCCATTGTATAAAGCTGGACTTAGCTTTGTGCACAGGGACTTCAACATACAGAAACAGGTTTGTGTTTCCCAGTTTAAGTAAAGAAAAAAAATTGTGCGCATCCACATTTGAGGTAACGGTTCTGGGAGTTTAATTCAGGGGTCCCGATACTTTTGTTTATTAAATGTAGCTGTTGAGGTAAATGGGTGTTCCTATAATAGGAGACGTTAATACGAGGCTAATTAGCCAACATGCTATGCACTAGCCAATCACAAGCTTCACCATTTGGTAAACAGAGCCTGAGCTTATGTTAGTCCATATAACAAATAAATATTTAGGTAGAATTACTATTATCTCTTGTGTAGCTAGCCAAGTTTGAAAACACACTAGCGCTTTTTCTGTGTGTACTGTATGTGTGTGTGTGTGTGTGTGTGTGTGTGTGTGTGTGTGTGTGCGCGATTCAAATTCAATAGCAAGCAAGCCAGCACAAGTCTAAATACAATATTAATCAAGGTTTACAATGTATGCATTGGCTGGATTTTTTAGCACCTCAGGCAAATTATTTATCTTAGCGTATTCAAGTAAACATGTACTGGTGACTTTTCATGCTAATAATTTCAAGCGGTTGGCATGCGAGGCCGATGGCAGTCAAAATCTCGTCATAGCACAAAAAGAACTGGTTTGAATAGAGTTGTTTAATGACAAAATGACAAACAACATTGGCGATTCTGTTGGGAAGCGCATCATTTTTGCAAACCAAAGCATACTAGCTAAGATTAGTTGGATAAAATGTGCTCTAGATAAAAAAAAAAAAAGTAGTTTAGCTAGTGCTCTAACAGCATGTTATTACCAGCCACGGCTTAACAATAGTGTCACTCCCTGCACGAGTGTCGCAAACAGTGGCGGTTATTGCGAAGTATCCAGACATGAAAAATGCCCTCTGCCAACACAAAGCACAACCTGCGCCCTGCCACGTGAATATTTCATGAGGAGCGGCCGCGTAGGCACAATTAAAGTGTAAATGTTCAACTGCTTCTCGCGCTGGAATTGAAATAAACCGCTTTTCCGTGACGTTATTGAACGAGACACAACGTGTCCTCCCTAAGCGTTCAGGGTGCCGTGGTTATCGACAAATGCTAATAAACTACCGAATATAACAGCCTTTTGCTAATATAAATTTAGCCAGAAAAAAAAACTGACTGCATATACACCTCCTAAATGAATAAAGACCGGGCGTTATTGCTAAAAAAAAATTTCATTTAAAGAAATTCAGTAATCCCGTTTATCGAAGAGGTTACGTTCCAAAACCGCCCGCGATAAACAGACGCCAACCCGAAAAATTTACTACTTAAATACAGTAATAGACTAGAAAACTTATAAGGAATTGTTTTTAAAGTGTTTTATTTTATATACTATATTATGTAGTAACACATTTATATTACTAATACATACTTATAGTAATACATATTTCAAATACATTTCTAACATTGTAAATAAATAATAAATATTTTTTATTTATTAAAAACAAAAATAAATACCAGTCAATATACTTAATTTGTGAAGGGGAGGGGTTTGTTTATTTATTTTTGTTTGTTTAATGCATCAATAATAAAAAAAATTTAAATTATAAATCACAACAACAACAACAACAAAAAAAAAACGGACAGCTAAGCTTTTAGGAAAAAAATAACAGGTTCTATTTAGTAAATTACGTGTATTTTTTAAATTTGTTATATATATTTTTTTACATTATGTTAAATCTATTCATTACATTTTTTTGTTATTTAAAATGTGCATTTTTATTTAAAATTACATAAAACATTGATTATTTTACTATCCGCATAGTGCTGAACGGCAAACGTGACGATTAACAAATACGATAAAAAAAAACGCAAAAAAACGATGAATCATTGCAAGTCATATTTGTTTGGCTAAACTGACTCATGATCCTGTGTTTTGTGATTGCGTGCTAAACACCACTTGAGCTGCTGCCATTTCATACAAAAGTGCAGATGTAATAAATGCTAATTTATCAGCGCTACAGAAACATGACACGTTCTGGGAAAGAAACTTTTTATTTACTCCTCTCTTTTTAAACACGCCCTGATTGACGCTGGGATTCACAAGTAGCACGACTGGCTGCTGTTTTTCCACAGGCCTCGTTATTTAGCTTGCGTGGGAGGACAAAATCTCGGCTTCGGCGAGTCCTAAAGGGGCAGCAGGACTTTACCCCCCCTTGTGTATTGTTTTAATCGCATTTCTCGCGCCCTGTGCTCGTGTCCCTGGGTGGAAATACGCTTTTTTTTTCCCCCTTTCATCTGTTCCTTGCGCTTTGTTGCATCAACGCCCACAGCCTGTGCTTTTTTACTTGTCCTGCCACTGTTTGATTTCAGCAGGGAAATCGATCGTCTGTAGCATCGCTGTCAAACAGATGTGCCGCCGCTGCGTCGTCACGTCAGCTCGAAATTGCATTACACCTGATGAAAAATGAGTGGATGTACGTTGCGCTGCAGGAACGGCGCTAGGACGGTGTAAAGCAACCTCACAGGACAAGCTATCAAAGCATGCATCGTGAATACAGAACCTCCAAAAGGTCCGGCGGCTTGGGAAGAATTCATCAAAAATTATCCCAATCAGACTACATTTCATCCTTGGAAAATCCATACCCGCTTTATTCCTTCCCCCTCTTTCGCCTGTTTTAGTCAAGATTTCCTTACAATGTATAAATATACAGTGGACACACACTATGTTTCCAGCCATATGTGGTTCTTCTGTTACCGCAAAGTTAGAGGAACACAATTGTATCGGATGCTTTTGGATGCAGAGCACGAGACCCAAAGATGTTCCATCCTGACAATACAATAACAAGTCGAAGAACTCCTGCTATAGAGCTATGACCTCGAACACCTTGGGGATGAATTGGAACGGAACCCCAGGCTTCCACGCCTCACGTATATTACTTCCCGACTGGACTTTACCTTGTGGCCAAATGAGCACAAATCTTTACAGAAACAAGCGGAAAATCTTCCCTGATTATATGAAGGTTCTTGTAACAAATGGGGACTAAATGCAGAATTGGATGTTCAACAAGCACATAAACATCTACATAGAGTATACTGAATAATATACAGTATATTGAAACTTTTTCAAAGAAAGAACACAAGAACATGGGCTACTTTGGCTAGGTCGCCGGCTAATCCGGATCAATTTGAAAATGGCGGTTTAATCCAGAAACGCTCGGCGACCACACTATAGTTTACGATCGTTTCCCCAAAAGTTGCTCGTCCGCACCAAAACTTCCAGAAGCACTTATGAGCAAAAGGAAAGACGCCGTTTATGCCCCCCCGGTTTGTTTACTTTCCGGCGCTTTGAAAATTTGGGGCACAATTGTTTTCGAAAGCCACCGTTTTCCCCCACAGTCCATACTGCAACGTCAAAACTCAACTTTGGAGAGAGTTTTCAAAAAGCTATGTTTTCGGACAAGAAAAATCCCAGTCTCAGTTTGCAGCGAAAGCCGAAATAGAGAGAAAAATACAAAAATGCATTAGTGTGGACATGGCCTTTGAAAAGGGATCAATTGTGATCGCTAGGTGATGGGTGGGAGGGTGTCCAAAAACAGCAGTTCATCTCTGGAATTTATTGGTTAGGACCAACCGAAAGTTTTCCAAGCAGAGACAACTGGTAACAGGTATTAGCCACCAAACATAATTATAGGCTAGTAGGGAGTGAAGGCAGTTTGGAAAAGGCAGACGTAGAAAACGGGGGTATGGAGACGGCTGATCCGCTGTGGCGAGCCCTAATGGGAGAAGCCGAAAGAAGAAGAAGCAAGTGAAGGCTAATCCATACAGTCAAATTCCACAGAAGAGCTACATCATCACAAAATGCAAAAAAATAAAATAAAAGCCCCAGCTAGCTGTGATACACAGGTGTCAATACACAGTTCATTGGAGCTTGTGTATGGGGCTACCTAACCCCAGGCCAGAGTGCTGACGGTGTGAGCATCAGACCTGTACAATGGAACAGTGGAGGAAGGTGGCTTTTACATCATTGGAGTCGTGTGTAGAGGTCGAGCGATATTGGTTTGTCTCTGATCAATGGGGATATTTAGAAAATCAGGGCAGCCAATGGCCCAATTTTTTTTTTCCCTCACAGAATCTAATAGTAAGTTAATAAGACATCATGCAGAAAATTGCTTAAACATTTATTGAACAACATAAACTTTTGGTTCCTGTGCCTACATGGAGCCTAAACTACAGCTAGTTGAATATAAGGCTTGATTAGCAATGAAGTATAAGAAGTTAAAGCACAGAACACACCAAGCTGAGGGTCAGCAATGTTGAGGGGGTTTGCGCTTCGGTCGGCTTTAGTTTTTCAACACACTGTTGGCTCTAAGCGGATCGCGTCAGCTGTTTTTCCGCAATTCGAAAAAGAAGGGAACTCCTACTGACTACTTAGCTTGGCAAATGAACACACGAGAAGGTAATGATACTTTAGGTATAAAGTAAAGTAGTAATGATCGTAGGTGTAAACACTGCTCAGAGTTCTAGCTCTTCCGGTTTTCCTGTTTGGATGCCGAATACACACTAGTGCCGCCTGCTGGTCTGGAAGAACTATGTTTCCTCAAGCACGTGTCAGATTTGCAGCACAATCGACCGATGGCACTTATAAAAAAAAAAAAAAAAAAAGCCAAACATCTGCACTATTAATTGGTAAATCGGTCAACATCCAGTTGTGTGTTTGTGTGTTTTATTTTTTTAACCTGGCATCAGGATGCATTATAGGAAAAAGCTATGCCAAAAGATGATTGTCTGAGCAATGGTTTGCTGTAAAATCTTGGGTCCTTGACACGTCCCACCTACCTAAACATGACCTTCATTGCAGTGGTATTTCGTAGTGACAGTAGCCCCTTTCCGAAGAATAATGCACCTCGATACACTGCAAAACATTGTTCTGAAATGGTTTGAGGAGAATAAAAAAGTAGGATAGTCCTAGGAGGCCATGCATTATAATCTTTTTTCTTTTTTGTTTTCCGGCATGCGACCACTCGCCTACTCATGAGCAGTACTTAATTTTTCTGTGTATTCGGCATACAAGCATGTTCTAGACTTAGCATCACAAATAATAACCATACCCATTATGCGAGACGCTTTTATGTCAAATACACCGGGAAATTAAGTACCGTTCACGAGGAAACAATGTTTATGTCGACATTACGAGAAAACAAGAAAGTAAAAATATTATAATGGATGGTCTCTTAGGACTTCTGTAAATAAAAGTTAATTTGGCCTTTAAAGGATCCATTCCTATCACACGGGGGCCAGATACAGTACTACAGTGACCTCAGAGGACTTGTGGAGACCATGCAATAATTAGGAGCAGTATTAGTGGCAAAAGGGGGATCTTGACAATATTTGGCAGGTCTTTATAATGTTATAGCAGACCAGTTTATGATGCCCTCATTCTAGGTTAGCATTTCTGTAGTTAGGTTTGGATTCGGATGCTCTACATTAACAGATTCAAATTGTGTGTCATCGTTAATATGCTGAGGTTTTCTGTAAGACAGTGTGTACTTAACCTTTATAGGGAAATCTCTGCTGTCAGCACTTTGTTACAATCCGAGGCTAAGGTTGGAAATTTGAATTTCACAGACACGTTTACAATGCGAAATATTTTAAAGCATAGCTTCGAGTCATATGATTTTCAGCTTGTGAACCGTTCACAGATAACCAATAATTTTTTTTCCACATTGCTAAAGAGGATTATGTGAGGTACAAATGTATGTGATTAGAGGCAGGTGAACAACTGATGACAGGTTTTCAGTTCTGATTTAAATGTCAGAGATCACAGTCAATTAATGCATCACCATGTTTTTTCCATCCGTGTGTTTTATTCTTTCGATTTCCCCCTCATCATATGGTAACTAATTCCTTATTTTCTGCTTTTTCTTGTCTTTTCAGACACCCAAGAGAGACAATGCTGGCCAGGATCTTGTTCCTTTGTTCCTTTTTTGCTTGTGCTAGTTTGCAGGAGGATGGGAGTCTAAAGGTATCTTTTGGAGGAGCTTGTGAAACGTTGTGCGCCTGCGAGGAGAAGGACGGTGTGTTGCACATAAATTGCGAGGAAAGAAATATAAACAGGATCTCTCAAGTCCAAGTACCTTCAGATAGACCTTTCCATTTAAATCTATACAAGAACGATATTGTGGAGCTGCTCCCAGAGGACATGGAGGCTTTTAAGAACGCAGTCACATTGCATCTGAGTGGTAACAGCATACAAGAGCTGGTGCCCGGTGTTTTCAGTGCACTGGGCTCGTTGAAGAAGTTGCACATCAACAGCAATTTTCTGGTAATGTTGAAGGAGGATACTTTTCACGGCTTGGTAAATTTAGAATACCTCCAGGCTGACACAAATTTCATCCGAATCGTGGAGCCTGGGGCATTTAGCAAACTTGTCCGTCTCAAAGTCCTGATCCTCAACGATAACTCAATCGAGTTCCTTCCCAGCAACATCTTCCGGTTCGTGCCTCTGACTCATTTGGACCTACGTGGAAACAATCTTCAGACTCTGCCGTATGTGGGATTTCTAGAGCACATAGGCCGCATCATTGAGCTTCAGTTGGAGGACAATAATTGGATCTGTGACTGCCAGAATCTCCAGTTGAAGAACTGGATCGAGATTATGCGACCACAGTCATCCATTGGGGAAGTGGTTTGCGACAGCCCCCAGCATCTCAAGGGTATCCCTTTGGCCAAAGTAAAACGGGATGTATTGTGCCCGTCCCATGCGGATATAAACTTTGAAGAACCGTCCAAGTCTCTGGACATGGTGGTCACCCCGTCAACAAAGGTGCTCCAAATACCAGAATCAAGAAATGATGCAAAGATTCCTACGCCTTCTCATGTCCCAAAGACATCATGTGCATCAGAGTGTTCTTGTCACAACCATCCCAGCGCAGGGTTCCTCATTCACTGCGAGGATCGGGGCATCCAGAGGATATCAGACCTCGGAATTTTTCAGCAAAGTCCGAGTAAGCTTGTTTTAACTGGCAACATGATAGAGAGAATCCTAAAATATGATTTTGTTACATATGACAGTTTAGAGTTGCTCAATCTGGCAAACAACCAAATCAACTACGTAGACAACGAAGCATTTTTAAGTCTGAGCAGTCTTAAAAAACTGTACCTGAATGGTAACAGGATTGAGAGAATTACTGCTACTATGTTTGTAGGCCTTCATAATCTGGAATACTTATACTTGGAATATAACACAATCAGGGAGATTGAGGCAGGTTCATTCAACCCTTTGACAAACCTCAATCTCCTGTTCTTGAACAACAACCAGCTCAGTGCTCTACCAGCGCAAATATTTAGGAACGTGCCCTTGGCCAAGTTGAATTTGCGTAGCAATCTGTTCATGCACCTGCAGGTCAGCAATGTGTTAGAGCAGCTCGATTTCCTGGAACAGATTTACCTCGAGGACAATCCTTGGGACTGTACATGTGATCTAGTCAGCATAAAGCAATGGTTAGAGAAGCTCAGGAAGGATACGGTGGTGGGCTCCATCTTGTGCCACAGTCCCAAAAAAATCGTCAATGCTGAAGTCAGGCTCCTAAAGCATGATGTTCTCTGCCCTGGTTTGGTCACGCAATACTCCTTACCATCGAGTGAATTTGGGGCTGTTACAACAATAGCACCGGAAGGAGGCATAAACGGCTTCTTCCGATCCCTAACGGATGCAGTTCCTCTTTCTGTCCTAATCCTATGCCTCCTCATTCTCTTCCTTACTATTATCTTTTGTTCTGCGGGGATCATTGTCTTTGTCTTGCACCGCCGACGCAGGCGTTCAAAGAAAAAGCAAGCTGAAGAACAGACTCGTGAAAATAGCCCCATCCACCTGCATTACAGCATGTATGGACAGAAAACTACTCACCACTTGGCTGAGAGGCATGACCCCAACATGTATGATGAACCTTCTCGAAGTCCCATTATTCAAGTTTGCAGAAACCCCAGCTATTGTTTGCAGCACAAAGAATACGACACAGAGGATTACGACATAGAGAAACCAAATCGGCTTCGCCACAGCATCACCGATAAGGAGAATGGCTCCCCGCTTAGCGGGTCAATGAAGTACAAGGCGATGTCCCATGAGTACCCTGCTCATGATTTTGTTTCGTTGGGCGACAAGGGGTCTTTGTACAAAAACATCCTGGAGCGGGAACGTGAACTTCAACAACTGAGCATCACTGAATATCTCAGGAAAAACATATCCCAGCTACAGGACGTGCAAGTCCCTGGGCACCATCAAGAGCTCAAACTTATGGAGACACTCGTGTACACCAGGCCGAGGAAGGTTATGGTGGAGCAGACTAAAAATGAGTACTTTGAACTCAAAGCGAATCTCCACGCTGAACCGGATTACTTGGAGGTACTTGAGCATCAGACGACTTTTAATTGAGATGCAGCACACTGGAACATTACAATATCAGACCTGCTTCAAGAGATAATGCCTAAAGTGCCTTGATGATTTTTAAGCAGATATGATGTGCAGCTGCTGAACTTTGTTAAGGTGATATTTTTTTGAAGGAGCACAGTAGATAGTATCTTAATTATTCTGTTTCTTTTGACAATAAATATCATGTGCCAATTTTCCATCTGCAACCATAGGACACTTGTCGCCTTCTTGAAATTGTAGAACCTGAAACATTTATTTCAGGACTTCCATTGTGGGAACCCTTATCAAATCCGGACATTACTCCAGAGACAGAGTAGGAACGTTATTCCAATTAGAGTTCTAGGTTGACCAATCAGTTTTCACAACTAGTTTTAGCACTGCGTATGCCACGATTCATAGGCAAGCAAGAGGGGTAACAAAATTTTGCAAAGAGCCAATGGCAAAGCACTGTTAAGTAAACAACTTCTAATTTGGCTGTACTTTCCATACCTTTCAAGGTCCTTTTGTTCACCCCTCTTGGTGAACCAGGAATGGTTTTATTTGGAACCCTACCACATAAAGGAAAGGATTTCCGATAGAATTCTTTATTTCTGAAAGCTAAGAAGAATCCATTACCTAATAAACCACTAATTATATTTCTCATTAATAATGTCAACAAGTTAACTAGCCATTAGTTACTTCTTGATACCTAGAATCTGCCTGGTGCTTATTATATACCTTTAGCTACTTGGGTACTTGGTACACTCTAAGAAAGAAACAGGATTTTTTTTTTTTTTTTTTTTTGTGGATCCTTATAGGATCGTTTGCTATTTAAGTATTGACAGCCTCATAAAAGGGTTCTATGGGATTGCCTTCCTGATATGGATCTGTTGTAAGGTTCTATTTAGAGACAAATAATTCAAGGTATTTCAGTTATGGCACGCTTCCACTGCATGTATCAGCTATACCTGTGCACAAATTAACTTACTCGTCTTGCTTGCCCTGTTGCCAAAATCAGAACATGGCTGAAGCTCAAATTAGTGCTCCCCAATGATTGGTCAAAATTGTAACATCAGGATACAGTTAGTCCCAGGACTTTGTTACTAAGCTGTTCTAAGTGGAAAAATGCAATTAAAGGTTTTAATATCTCAGTCTTCCACGTAGTGGGGGTTAATGGTCCTCAAGTTTCTAACTGGCTGTTGGAGGGTTTTTTTGTTGGACTGTTTCTCATTATACCTTGCTGTACCTTCACCATGCTCTTACATCGAATCGGTTACTGGGCAAAAGTAGCGCCGATACTTTGTGCAGAGGAACAGAAGATACGTTGTGACATTTTGGGCAAGAAAATAAAAGTTTATGTCCATAACGTTTTTATTTTTTATTTTTTATCTGTTGCATCTCGTTAATCTCGATATTCCAGCATTTACTGCAGGTTATTATTTTATATCCTATTTAAAAAAGGATTGCACTACTCAAAAACACCATTTAAAAAGATGGCACCTGACAATCAAGTGTAGCTACTGGTATGTATGTGATTGATGTATCCATTTGTTTGTTTTTTCTTTTTGATTTTCATAATTCTCCGTAACGTAATGCATGATCGATAATTATGCAGGGTGGTCTGAAAGGATTTGCTATACATAAGAGCACCATAGCTTTATTTTGTACCGACATAGATCAGAGTTTATTTATTCTGTATATATTTGTACATAATGCAGCGTTTCTATGTATGTGTGCCTTTTTCAATGTTGTAATGACGGATGTAAATAAAAGTTACAATATAGTGTACAGTAAAAAAAAAAAAAAAAAGCAAAAAAAATAGCATCGACACCATGCTAGCACTGGGTTTTCTTTTGTATATTTTTGGAATTGCTATTCTTTAGATATGCATTGAAATGAGATGCGTTACTGTATTGTAACTAGAGAATATAATATTTTTTTCACCAGCTTAACTCCGAGAATATTTGATGCAAATTCAATAAAGCAGATTATATGAGTGGGAAAAAAAAAAAGTATATTAAATCTGCACTATTTTCTTACCTGGGTTTTGTTTCTACATTCAATTTCAAGTAAATACTATATCCTGTATGTTCGTACCTTTGTTAGAAATCCTAACGCATCATTATAGCTAAAATCAAAGCTATGAAAAAGCTGCTTAGCCCTATTTTGAATACATAAATAAATAAGATGATGCACCGGAACATGAATGTAAATCGAAGGACGAGGAGAATGTTTGCGACGAAGCAAAGTGCAAAACAATGTCCATTTTCATTCCCGAATCTGTAAAATCCATGACGACGAATATTTTTAGCGGAAAAACGGAGACGAAATGCAGCTTGCGAGCTACAATCTGCGTGTCTACGCTAACGCGTGCGGACACGAACGCTGAAACTACGTTTGCTAGTGTGTAATGCTAATTCAAGAATGATGCAATTGGCAAAAAATAACAACGTTGTTCAATTTTGGTGCCGGTAGATGTGCATAGCACGCTAACTAGATTTCATACTCCAGAAAGCACATGGGTGCAAAGCTGAGAGGGGAAAAAAAGGCAATAGTGACGGGACTAGCATGTAACTTGAAACAAAAAGTGCAGAAAATCTGTCAGTTTCGCGCTAGTTAGCATTAATGTCACACCCAAATGCCGACATTAGCTCACGCTAGGACTAAGGAAAGAAATCTTAAAGTACAGCACTGCTTAGCCCGGAATCTAACATGATTAGGTATGTCACATACATCTAGCTAAAGCAGTATGCTAGTTCTTGAAAATATTAATTGTTCAAGGAAAAACCTATACCATCTGTCCCAAAGTTTTATAGAGCACACCTCTTCCAGTAGGTATTTTAGAAAAAAATGTTATTTGTATCCCCAACAAATATACTACAATGTGGATGTTATTACATGTAAAAGAACAGGTTCCAATGACCTCAAACCCAAATCTCTCATATATGATAGATTTTTTTTCCTACAAAAAATGCAATTAAGAAACTAGGCAAAAAAATATTAGGGAGAATAAAAGTTTCGTATTATTAGATGAGCCCTTATATATTATAATATATATTATCAACTCACTCATGCATTGAGCTTGCAAGTCCATGTATAGTTTCTGCCTGTATTTCATATAAGGACGCCAGTATCGCCTCTCAGAGCTGTTGTTCGGACCTTCTTAATAGATTGAGATCAAAATAAAATGTGAGGAACACCAACAAAATGCGATATTTTGTTTGGCAATACTGTATCGATTTTTAAAAATTTTCAATCATATTAAAATAAAAAATAATTAATACAAGATTCAGGGCAGTTGTTTGGCTTTGAGTTTATATCCCGATCTTTATTTCTATATTATCTCTAAACTTAAACAGTGACAAGAAGTACTAGCATAAGGGCACACCACTAATTTTAGCATTAATATCGACCCGTTTCCTGAGGGCGCTTCTGTACAAACTATTTATATAACTTCCGCCATAAATAATAGCAGCTTTGACTGACTTGCACGGACGGCAATATGTATGCGAAAAATGTTTAAAGAATCGCGATTAAAAGCTCAGGAACAACATGTCTGCCTTAACAACAACACGCCTGGCACAGGTTTCATGGTATTGGTAGGTTTAAGGGGTTATGGTTAGGAGTGCAATTTTAGATGAATTAAATGCAAATGCAGTTCCTACTCCTGTTCTGGGTGAACGTATAATTTTATAGAAATAAAAATAAGAACTCTCCCAATATATCACTTGCTTACAGTATCGCAACATATCATATCGCAACCCCTCGATCGCGATATGTATCGTATCGAAACATTCTTGCCGATAACACAGAGCTAATATCTCACAGAGGCCATTTTGACACCTTCAGGGACCCTGAAAGGGACCTACTATACCAATCACACTTCCCAATATTCCAACCTAAATCATCACTACACCACTTCTCTGCTGACGTCTCAAAATTACTGGCCAATATTTTCCTCCCGATACTTAGAACCTGCCTGGTGCCTAATATATACCTTCAGCTATTTGAGTACTTGGTACACACTTTGGGAAAAAAAAAAACAATAAAAATGTTAGTGGTTCTTTATAAGATCATTTAATATTTAAGTATTTTTAGGTGATGCCTATGGCAATTCCATGCATCCTACTGGAACGCCCAGAGTAGCACGGTGTTCGTCGGTGAACAAAACCGCTTAAAAACGACTCTTTGTGTATTTCTGAGCCCACTTTGTAAACCGAACCCAAACTTTGTGCACAACCGCCAGCCTCTTAAGGATCACGCATCGAAAGGTTATGGAACAGTTTCCAATATCTGTTTGCTTTTTAACAGTGGCTTTTTCTTTTCTTAATAGCTGCCCTTTTAATACTTAGAATTTGTCTGACAGGAATGTTTCCTAATTAGCCTTTATCTGATCGAATTCTGTGTTGTGAATCGCTCAAATCTTTTGATTATTTTCCTGCCATTTGCAAGACATTTAACACGTTCCCTCTTTAGAAAGAGCGTTCCTCCTCCCTTTATTGCATAAGAACTATGACTTGCTTAATAATGTGGAAAAACCTCTTCATGTAGGTTTCCAACAAGCAAACGAACTAATGAACCTGTCTGGGATACCAGTTATCTCCAAAGATATATGAGGGAGAAAAAGAAGTACATTTGATTTGACTGAAATCCTACTAAAATGTTATTACAAGAATATCAAGGAAAAACATCCCCATTCGCTGTTATAATAAGCTCAGGAGTTCCACTAGATTTTGGGGGGTGTTGATTTTGTGGATTTTTGTGACAGATTTTCTTTAGACTCAAGTGCGTTATTAAAGTCAGTTACTAATGGAGGTAAGATGTGTGTAAGAAGTATATCTTCATGGTGCTTGCTTTATGCAAAGTGGCATTGTCATCCCGGAGCAGGTTTGGGTATTTAGTCTCCTCAAGTGAAGGAAAAATGTTATGCCACCACATCCAAAGACAATTGTGAGCCTCCGATTTCGTCTGAAAAAGTCATATATTGTATAAAGTGTATTTGATGTTTATTCATTCGCTATATTATTAGCATTGTAGATGACATGAGGTAAACTTTCAGAATAGTATTGGCTAATCATTGATTTATCTCTGCATTTGTGCGTCATGAACACTTTGGGACGGATCTCAACCACAATAACTCCAACCGGTTTGGTTTACTAGTGTGTTCAGAGTGTTTAATGATAGTTTGTGTGTGCCTAAGTGTGTTATTTATCCTATATATACATATACACTAAGCTAAAGCTATTTAAACATGAACTAGCACTGATGTTTACCTCAGAGCAGTCACGGAAACTTTGCTCCCTACATTGTGGAGTGTGTGCGAGAGCAGATAAACTCTCAGGAAATAAACAATATAACATTTACTTCAAAAATAACCAATTCAAGAAAGCTAAAAAATTAATTGGGAATTACTGGACATTTATTTTTTTGTGTAGCAATTAAATTCCGTTACAATTTCTATACAGCAATCGGAAAATTTGTAAGATAAATGAGTTGAATTTACATAAATATGTTGACGGATTACATGCTACAACTCGCTTGATTTATTTATATTTATTAATAAAGGAATAAATAAGGGAAGATAAACCGCAAGCCCTTTCTGCGATTTATCTACCGAGAAAAAAAGTGTAGGTGCGGTGAATTATGGGTTACACAAACAGCAGTCATATATCACACTGTAGAAATTCAGGATGTTAATTTGTACATATACACACACAGTTCCTGGTTTGTTTCTTTTTTGTTGAACAAATGTATTATTTATTTGATAGAAAATTCATATAAAAAATGTCATAAAAACAACCTATGTTCGTAATTAATCAGCTTTATATTTCTTATTTTAAAAATTTAAAACAGATGCATTTTTTTCAATAAATTACATAAATATAAAAAAAAATAGATTTTTTTTTAATTTACATATTGTTTTAGGATTACAATTTATGATTTAATATTTATGTTAAAAAAATGCCCTCAATTATAGCTTAGATTAGATCTTCACATTTACAATAGGCATGATTCTGTTTGGACAAAAGTATTGGAACACCTTTTTCTATTCATTTGTGTCTCCCCAAGAAACTGTTACCACGATGTTGAAGGCACACGATTGTATAGGGTGCCTTAGGATGTGGTTGTATTCGATTTTTTTCTTCACTTGAACTAGGAGACCCAAACCTGTTCCAACCGTATTTGAGATGAATGTAAACACTGATTGGCCTCCTCACGTCACCCTATGCAAATTTACTTTACCTTGTGGCTGAATGAATCTCACACAGATCTCCAGACGCACACTTCAAAATCTAGTGGATCATCTTCCCAGAAGTTTGGAGGTTATATGACAGCAAATGAGGACTTATATATATATAATATATCTATATATAATATAAATGCATATATAATACCTGAAATAAAGTCCTGCTTCAAAAAAGTCTCCAAATTTATTTCTGTATATTTGTACAGTGTATACAACAACACACACACACACACACACACACACACACACACACACACACCTTGTTTCGTATTTGTTTTTCTTATGCCGTGAGAATCAGGGCGTGTATAAACACAGATCCACATTCCTCGCTGCAAAGTTGATTGACGCTAAAGCTGCAGGATTAAAAGAAGGCGAGTTTAGAGGTGATCAGGGAGTAGGGAGTGTGGGATTAGTCACAGGCATGTGCCACCGCTTTCCTCCACACAGGCATTCAGAAAAAAAAAAAAAACCTCAATTAAAACGTAATGGAAAAAAAAAAAAAAACGGTCTGTACGGCAATTATTCTGACAGCAGTAACCATGTTACTCATCAGAATGATTAGTATTCTGGGTGTGTTTTTTTTTTTTTTTCATTTCATTATTCATTTTGTACAGTTTGAATAATCTAATCTAATCTTATCTAATCTAATCTATCTGCAGCCAATTTAAATTGAAAACCACCTCGGTTAATCCATGGCAGGAATACACACAGGGTGGGATACAGCACATATCCTACACAATAATTAACCATTTCTGGCCATTCTATATACATACTGGATGTCTGAGGAAACTGGAGAACACAGAGGAAGCCCACATGAACACAAGGATAGAAAATGCATATATGTAAATGTATAAACCATTCACTCTTTTAGTCAAATTAACTTGCAACAATGAATCGATAATAATCGATGATGAAATTCGTTTAGTCTGTTAATTCGATTTGTTCGGCTGCTCGGATTTTAACAGAGGAATGAGGAGTTTATCTGACTGGGAAATGAGTAGTTTATTTGACTGAGAGATGAGTAGTTATTTAAGAAATGGGTAGTTAATTTGACTGAGAAATTAGTAGTTATTTGAGAAATGGGTAGTTTATTTGCCTGAGAAATTAGTAGTTTGTTTGACTGAGAAATGGGTAGTTTATTTTAGAAATGACTAGTTTATTTGACTTAGTAATGAGTAGTATATTTAACTGATGACTGAGTAGTTTATTTGACTAAGGATTGATTATGCAACTGAGGAGTGAGCAGTTTATTTGACTGGGAAATTTGTAGGTTATTTGACTGAAAAATGAGTAGTTATTTGAGAAATTGGTAGTTAATTTGACTGAGAAATGAGTAGTTTGATTGACTGAGAAATGGGTAGTTTATTTTAGAAATGGGTAGTTTATTTGACTGAGAAATGACTAGTTTATTTGACTTAGTAATGAGTAGTATATTTAACTGATGACTGAGTAGTTTATTTGACTGAGAGATGAGTAGTTATTTAAGAAATGGGTAGTTAATTTGACTGAGAAATTAGTAGTTATTTGAGAAATGGGTAGTTTATTTGCCTGAGAAATTAGTAGTTTGTTTGACTGAGAAATGGGTAGTTTATTTTAGAAATGGGTAGTTTATTTGACTGAGAAATGACTAGTTTATTTGACTTAGTAATGAGTAGTATATTTAACTGATGACTGAGTAGTTTATTCGACTGAGGATTGATTATGCAACTGAGGAGTGAGCAGTTTATTTGACTGGGAAATTTGTAGGTTATTTGACTGAAAAATGAGTAGTTATTTGAGAAATTGGTAGTTAATTTGACTGAGAAATGAGTAGTTTGATTGACTGAGAAATGGGTAGTTTATTTTAGAAATGGGTAGTTTATTTGACTGAGAAATGACTAGTTTATTTGACTTAGTAACGAGTAGTATATTTAACTGAGGAGTTAGTCACTTATTTAACTAAGGATTGATTATACGACTGATGGGCGAGCAGTTTATTTGACTTATATATATTATATATATATATGCAAACCACTGTTGTGGTTTTTAGCGAATGGTTATGCATTTGTACACCAATGCATCTTTTTTCCTTTTTCTGTTTTTGGATCAAGCCTGTTAGCTCGTCGCGCTTCTCCATTCCATTCTCTTTTTATAGCATCTGTCTACTACAGCCGGAACTTATGTTTTCACTTAACTGTGGCTTTAATACGTTCAAATGCTTGTTTTCCATGTTTTTATATTGAATTTATGCAAATTTTGATACAAAATACAATTCATTATATATTCCAGATGCTTTTACAGTATATTCACCACTAAAAGAATTTTCTTTTTTTCCCCCTAAATTTGTCTAAACAAATGTTATTTTATATTTTATATTGATTTTTTTTAACATAATCATTAAAAACAAATGTTTTACAAATTGATTTAAGTTTGCTTTCTCAAATGCTGTTTTTGTTTTTTTTTGTTAGTTTTTTTTCTTACAGAAAGAAACGACCCAGCATGAGTGAATTTGTTCAAGGGAACAAATTTTATTTTGTATTTATTTTTTTCAAGTATTTTTTTATACATAAATACCCTGAATTAGGATTTCATATAGTTATAATAAGCAAAACATCTCATAAAAAATATATATATTTGATTATTCTTAAAAAAACCCTACTTCCTTTTCAGTCAAAAAAACTACTCACTACTCAGTTAAATTAACTACTAAAATACACTACTCAATCGTTTAAATCTCACTCCTCTGACTTCTTACTTTTCAGTTCATCAAAGTACTTACTTCTTAGTTAAATAAACTACTTACTCTTTAGGTGTATAAATAAATCACTCCTTAGATGTATAATTATTTATTATTTAAATAACTACAAATTTCTCTTATAACTTCCAAGTCCAATAAACTCCTTAATCCACAGTCAAACAAACTACTCACTTTTCAGTTTAATAAACTACTTATTTTACAGTCAAATAAAAGACTCACTCCTCAGTTAAATAAACTACACACTTATTAGTTGAATAAACTACACCATTCTTAGTTGAATAAACTACACACTCCTCAGTTGAATAAACTGCTCACTCCACAGTTGAATAAACTACACACTTATTAGTTGAATAAACTACATCATTCTCAGTTGAATAAACTACACACTCCTCAGTTGAATAAACTATATCATTCTCAGTTGAATAAACTACACACTCTTTAGTTGAATAAACTACACACTCCTCAGTTGAATAAAATACATCATTCTCAGTTGAATAAACTACACACTCCTCAGTTGAATAAACTTCTCCCTCCTCCTTATGTAACTCAGTGTTTCAGAATTCACCAGAGTTTAATTCCATCCTCTGTAAACACCACATACTCCACCCACTCTAACACGCTGATCAGTTGTTTTTTTTTTTATTTCGGGCATATTTTTTTGGGGGCACGTCTTTTTTGGGCACAAATATGTAGGACAGGTTCCTTTAAACACTTTTCAGGACACTACTTTCCACTAGATGTTATTTTTGGACATTATTATTGGGCAGTTATATAATTTGCCTTTTAGATATTAGATATGTTTTACCCTTTGATTTCATCAAGCTTATTTTTTGTCCCTTAATTTGTCCCTTTGTTTTTTCCCCTCATCTTGTTTTACTTTTTTATTTGAGGTTTAGGGTAAAAAAAAAAAAAAAAAAAAAAAAAAAAAAATTTTTCCCCCCTTTTTTTTTTGTTTTGGTTTTGGCCGTTTTTTTTTTTTTTTTTTTTTTTTTGTCAATTGTTCCTCCTAATTTTGTCCTTCAATTGTCTTTATTGTTTATGTCTAATAATTGTCCCTTGATTTTTCTCTCTTTGGTTTTATCCGTGATTGTCCCATTCATGTATCTTTTTTATTTATTTATTTATTTGTTTGATTGTTTTGCAGGCAGTAATTTTGTCTGTGGACGTTCATGGTATTTAGCATTAGCATCTGCATGCTGGTGCACCTTTTTCCATACCTGATTTTGATCGTGATCCTTTTGCTTTGGACGAACTGGCTGTACAATAAATCTGATGGAATAGGTATTCGTAAACGTTCGCAGGATGACAATGGCATAAATATGTTTGTGTTTATGTCAGAGAAACATTGCCTGAGAAATAGACTCATCCTGACAGTCAAGAACCCTGATCATGTCCTAATTTATCTTCATGACACGCTTGTGGTGAAGGAACTTCCTGTCAGCGGGCAGGAGCACAGCCGAGGTGGGGGGTGTTGTTGGAGTGGGATGGGGTTAGTTTGGATGAAGAGAGAGAGAAGAGGACACGGAAACAAGATTCTGGTCGATGGTGTTTTTTTAGGTTGCTTTTATGACAATAAAAAAAGGTTCCAAATATAAAAGTATTTTGTCCTCATTTGTCCTTCTTGTTTTTATTCCTAAATGTTCCATCTTTTACATTACTTTTCTTTTTCATGTCCTTGTTGTTGTCCTTCTTTCCTTTTTACGCCTTTGTCACTATGTATATCGTCACCCTTTTTTGTTATGTCCCTCTTATTTTTGCCCTTCTTTGCTTTTGTTTTTCTCCTTCAGTTGTCCCTTTATGTTGTCCCTTGATTGTACATCTTTTTTGGTACTTGCTTTTCTTCTTTGGTACCTCAATTATGCCTCTTATTTTTCTCTGTTATTTTTATTCTCTCTCTTGATTGCCTCTATTGTATTTGTTTCATGATTGTCCTTGATTTTTAACCCTTATTTGTCCCTTTTTGACCCCATTGATGTCATTTCTTTTGTCACACAATTTTATATGAATTTTGTCCCTCTGGTTTGCTCTAAATCCCCCTCTTGTGTCTTGCATTCCTGTTTTGTTCCTCTTGATTCATATACCTCAAATCAGTTCCTATTTTTCATCCCCTTTATTGTCCCTCGACTGTCCTTTCAGCTGAACTTTTTTGCAGCAGGAGACACTGCATCGGTTTATTCGATTCTGCGGAGGTAGGATCTGCTTATTCCAGATTTGCAGCCAGGAAGCTAAAAATAGCTCCAGAGTGGCGAGGCAGAGTGGTGGAGGTGAAGCAATGGAGAGAGAAAGAAAAAGGAATAGACGGATGGAGGGAGGAAGCATACAATGAAATAAGAATAGTGGCAGAAAGGACACTGGTGGGCATTGCTATTGTTCAGTGAGGACCTGCAGAATACTTATGCTATGTCTATTTATTAAACCTCATGAAAGCCATTACATTGAAAAATAAAGGAAGCAGAGAAATTAAATGTCTTAGACTGACAGCAGCATGTCTCCCTTAGTGAGAGTGTAGAGAAAGAGGCCACGCCTTTTTTATTAAATATTGTGGACAAATAAGCCATACCTCTTTATTAAAAGGCCACACCTTTTTTGGTGAGATTTTAGACAGGGGCCACACCTTCTTTAGTGAGATTGTAGACAGAGGCCACGCCTTCTTTAGTAACACTGTAAAGACAGAAGCCACGCCCTTCTTTAGCGACACTAAATACAGAGTCCACGCCTTCTTTAGCAACACTAAAAAGACAGAGGCCACGCCTTCTTTAGTAACACTAAAAAGACAGAGGCCACGCCTTCTTTAGTAACACTGTAAAAATAGAGTTTTAATAAAGAAGCCATGGCCTCTGTTTTTACAGTGTCACCAAAGAAGGCGTGGCCTCTGTCTTTTACAGTGTTACTAAAGAAGGCGTGGACTCTGTATTTAGTGTTGCTAAAGAAGGGCGTGGCTTCTGTCTTTACAGTGTCGCTAAAGAAGGGCGTGACCTCTGTCTTTTCAGTGTCACTAAAGAAGGTGAGGCCTTTGGTAACACTGCAAAAGACAGAAGCCTCGCCCTTCTTTAGTGACACTGAAAAGACAGAGGTCACGCCCTTCTTTAGCGACACTAAATACAGAGTCCACGCCTTCTTTAGTAACACTGTAAAGACAGAGGCCACGGCTTCTTTATTAAAACTGAAAAGACAGAAGCCACGCCTTCTTTAGCGACACTAAATACAGAGTCCACACCTTCTTTAGTAACACTGAAAAGACAGAGGTCACGCCTTTCTTTAGCGACACTAAATACAGAGTCCACGCCTTCTTTAGTAACACTAAAAAGACAGAGGCCACGCCTTCTTTGGTAACACTGTAAAAACAGAGGCCACGGCTTCTTTATTAAAACTGAAAAGACAGAAGCCAGGCCTTCTTTAGCGACACTAAATACAGAGTCCACACCTTCTTTAGTAACACTGAAAAGACAGAGGTCACGCCTTTGGTAACACTGCAAAAGACAAAGGCCTCACCTTCTTTAGTGACACTGAAAAGACAGAGGTCACGCCTTTGGTAACACTGCAAAAGACAAAGGCCTCACCTTCTTTAGTGACACTGAAAAGACAGAGGTCACGCCTTTGGTAACACTGCAAAAGACAAAGGCCTCACCTTCTTTAGTGACACTGAAAAGACAGAGGTCACGCCCTTCTTTAGCGACACTAAATACAGAGTCCACGCCTTCTTTAGTAACACTAAAAAGACAGAGGCCACGCCTTCTTTAGTAACACTGTAAAAATAGAGGCCACACCTTCTTTAGTAACACTGTAAAGACAGAGGCCACGGCTTCTTTATTAAAACTAAAAAGACAGAAGCCACGCCTTCTTTAGCGACACTAAATACAGAGTCCACACCTTCTTTAGTAACACTGAAAAGACAGAGGTCACGCCTTTAGTGACACTGTAAGGACAGGGGCCACATCTTCTTTAGTGACACTGCAAAAGACAAAGGCCTCGCTTTCTTTAGTGACACTGTAAAGACAGAGGCCACGCCTTCTTTAGTGACACTGTAAATACAGAGGCCACACCTTCTTTGTGGCTTTTTGTGGACAAAAAAGCCACACCTCTCAACCAAAAATCTAAAGGCACAACTCTTCACTAAAATTCTAAATATAGGCCACACCTTCTTTAATGAGAAGACAAAGCTCCACACCTGCTTTATTGATAATGTAGGAACAGAAGCCACGCCTTCTTTATTTAAAATGTGGTCAAATGGCCACACCTCTTCACCAAAACGCCAAATATATGCCACAGCTTCTTTATTGAGATTGTAGACTAAAAAGTCACACCCTTTTCACCTAGACTGACGGTCTGACAAAGAGGGTGTGGCCTTTATTTATTTATTAAAAAAAAAAAAATGTTAAGTATAATTGGTTAATCTTTATATCTTGAATCTAATTGGCTAATGCATTTCTATATGTTTGTGCTAAACATTGCCTGTTACAGTATATTGAGTTAGCTAGTCTGGTTAGCCTACTTTGATCAAGGACACATGTTGGTAATCACCTCACGCACTCATTTATCACATACAATCTTTCGGGTGTGTGCGCTGCGATAAAGTTCGAAGCAAAAATTGATGATTTCTTGCTCACGGCACGACAGACACAACCTCAAAACGTTGACATCTGGAAAGAGAAATATCCCAAAATACAGCAGATGCTCGGAGCTCACACACAGTCACACAAAGCGCTTTCTTCAGATAACACACGAGCAGAGTCGCTGAGATGTGAGGCACTGGAATTGTGTCAGTTCGCGTCCGGAATTTGGCCTCAAGCAAGTAAAATAGAATGAAAGAGAGAGAGAGAGAGCTGAAGAGAGCGAGAGAGTGTTTGTCGTTTATCAGAAAGTATAAGGCCAGGAAACCATGAAACATCTCCGTTAGCATGTGGGCATAACAGCAAATAAAGGAGTCAACATCAAAGAGACGAAGTGCGTGACACTAAATCATCTCATCTGTGCGGTTAGATTAGCATTCACGCTAACGTTGTACAGACACTAGCTAGCTAAAAGCTGCTGATAATTTCAATAAATAATATCCACTATATCAAATTTGTTTGGTGGTTTCATTTCTTTTTCATTCACCTTCATAGGCTTTTTAATAGTAAATAGGAATTAAACTGGTTTCTCAGACACCATTAAGCTTTGAGATTCGACGTTTATATTATGGTTTCTTTTGTTTGGTACATGTTGGTATCTACTGGACACCATTAAGGACTATTGGGACACCATTAAGCTTCGAGATTTAAATAAGTTTTTATGATAGTATCTTTGGTTTAATAGGTGTTGGTACAGTATCTACCAGACACCATTAAATCTTGAGATTAAATGTTTCTATGATGGTTTCTTTGGTTTGGTACATGTTGGTATCTACTGGACACCATTAAGGACTATTAGAACATCAGAAATCCTTGAAATCCAACTAAGTTTCTATTATGGTTTCTTTGGGTTGGTAAATGTTGGTGACTACTGGAGAACATCAAGGACCATTAGGACATCATTAATCTTTGAAATCCAACTAAGTTTCTATCATGGGTTCTTTGGTTTTGTAGATGTTGGTGTCTACTCCACACCATTAAGGACCATTAGAACATCATTTATCTTTGAGCTCCAACTAAGTTTCTATGATGGTTTATTTGGTTTTGTAGATGTTGGTATTAACTGGTGATCATCAAGGACCATTAGTACATCATTACTCTTTGAAATCCTACTAAGTTTCTATGATGGTTTCTTTGGTTTTGTAGATGTTGGTATCTACTGAACACCATTAAGAACCATTAGGACATCATTAGTCCTTAAGATCCAACTAAGTTTCTATGATGGTGTATTTGATTGGGAGATGTCTAGATATCTACTAGACATCAGTAAGAACCATTGGAAAACTCAAGATGCAACTAAATTTCTATGATGGTTTCTATGGTTTTGTAGATGTTGGTATCTACTGGACACGATTGAGAACCATTAGGACATCATTAATCCTTGAGATGCAACTAAGTTTTCATTATGGTTTCTTTGGATTCATAAATGTTCCTATTTAGTAGACACCATTAAGGACCATTAGGACGCTATAGAATTTCTATGTTTCTATGATGGTTTGCTTTGGTTATGTAATGGAAACCATTATATGGATTGACCAATTGTAGTGGAATCTGTAGTAGAAACCCTTTAGAATATAATGTTTTCTATTGTTTTCTTTTTTTCACCTACATCTTTTGCAATCTCGGTATTTATATTTTTCTTTGTTCTTTATCATTGCCTTTTACGTCACTCAAAGGACGTACAGATGTTAACCAGTCCAACCATTTGTTTGTTTCGAAGGAGGTTCGTCACATTCCAGTTGCTGCCACTGAGTCACAAGAACGTTCTCGGTTTTAGGCACACCTCCAACACCTACACTATAAATTCCACACACAATACAATATACAGAACACACCCCATCATACAGTTTTGTGTGTGTGTGTGTATATATGTGTGTGTGAGAGAAAGAGAGAGAGAGAGAGAGAGAGAGAGAGAGAGAGAGAGACTAATAGCATCTTAAAAGCCTGAGGGACTTGACATCAGAACTACATTCATGATGTAAACTAAACCCTAATGGATCTCAGGTGGAAGCTCTTTCCTGCCCTGTCCTACACCTGCCCTACTCTCTAGTGCTCTATGGAAGGTGCACTTAGGGTACACGAGTTGGGGCTATTGTGCTGGGTACCAGTGTGTGTGACGAGTTTGTGTAGTGAATAACAATGGTGGGTGCAGTGTGTTTAACATCGATACGGATTCATTTATAAATTATTGGCGCTCAAAAAAATTAAAAAATTAAAAAAATAGATGTGTATATAAAAAAACAGTGGGGAAAAGGAAACAAAGAAAGTAAAATATTGGGGAGAGCGAGAGAAAAAAAGAAAGAAAGAAAAAGAAAGAAAGAAAAAAAGAAAGAAAGAAAGAAAACGAAAAGTAAAATATGTGAGAAAAAAGAAAAAGAAAAATAATACAAATAAATAAATAAAAATTATTTAAAAGTTAGCCAACATGAGACAGGACAACGGATACAAAACTAATAATAATAAAAAAATAATAATTATAAATAAATTATATATATATATATATTTATACTTATTATTATGTTTATGAAATATATCATACATCTAATGTATTTTTGTTTCATTGTTTCATCCTGCTTTCCTCTACCATTTCTGCCCCTTCCTTTGTTTTTTTTAATAGCTTTACAGTTTCCTTAATTTTTTAATAAAAATTAAATACCCGAATAGTGTCTCCATTTAGTTAATGAATGAATATATATATAGTTAAATCTATATCTTATGCTTGATTTTTTGTATTTTTTTCTTTCTTTTTTTTTCTACTTTTAAAGCATTATATATATCTAATGATGCTGTCCATATAAATTTTTTTATTTTTTATTTTTATTTATTTTTTTATACAAAATAATGTCTATTTATTTGGTTGATGAATAAATAAATGTTTGGTTTTTTTCATCTATGTCTTATGCATTGGCCAGAATTGATTAACTCTTTCTTTTAGTTATTTTTGTCTGTCAATCTTTCTTTATTTTAATGTATTTTATACCTCATGGCTTTCTGTCCCTTCGTTTTTTATACAAAATGTATATAATAATAATGTTATGATACTAACATAATAAAGATGTCTTGATGAATGGATACATTTCCACACATCTATGTCTTCTGCGTGCCGTCTAACTAGCGACCGTCCCTTCTGGCGCTCTCTTTATTGAGCCGATACTTTGTGCAGACCAACAGATGGAGTGCAGGCAGTCATTGTACACCTGTGCTGCAGATGGAGCCGATAAGCCCGATATATTGTCAATGGAGTGATATATTGCTCCGTCCCTGAGCGTTGCCGTCGGTCCAGACCACTGAATTAACCGTGACCTTTTTCCACTTGTTTGTTTGTTACGTTTTAACGACAAAATTGTCCAAAAGTGGAGACACGAATATTTGACCGAGCGCTGTGGAGATTAGTGTGCAGTCGAGTGTGTGTATCTCTCGCTCGCTTTTTATTCCTCATCCTCTTTCACTCTTTTCTAATTGAACAAGCCCCGGAGTGTTTTGCACTTATTCAAGCGAGGAAAAGTCACATTTGCGGCACCAATGAATTCGAGACGAGTAGGAAGCCAGAGCATGACTAACTCTTCTGTGTGTGTGCGTGCGTGTGAGAGAGAGTGTGTGTGGGCTGATATACATGTGAATGCACACAGAGTTTGTGTGTGTGTGTCTGGTCTGGTTGAGGTCTAGGGTTACAACTAGCCATACATACATGCATAATAACCTGTGTGAGGATCTCTTCAAGCCCAAGCCACAAATACTGACAAATATCATAATATTTTCATGGAATACAAATTAAATAATGAAGATATTAATAATGTTCTGGATACTTAACAAGGTTAGAAATACAAGGTTAAAACAAGTTTCTAACCTTAATACAAGGTTAGAATGTACCTGAAGTTCCTTCTCAAGTGCAACCATGTCCGTTCAGTCAACCCAGTCCTCCAACCTCTAGCGCTTAAGGTAGAACTTTTTCCAGGAGCCATTCTGGGATCACGATTAGTAAATACACAGGACTGGAATGGACAGATTTTAATTGATGCACTGGAACAGACTGATACTGGAGTTTACTTTCTACCGGAAACTGGTCTAGAATGACCTGAGTTTGGCTACTCAATTGGGGATTGTTCTGGGGTTTAGACATTGAACTGGTCTGGATTGGGTGCATGTCTGAATACTTTAAGTGTGAATGGGTAGTGGATTGATTCTTATCCGTATTCTCGACAACTATCTAAGTCCGGATTGGGTGATTGGCTTGTTTTTCTTGTTACTTTGGTCATTTCCATTTCGAGAGACTTTATCTTCACTACATCTCAAAGTCAAATATTTGACTTTTTACTCAAATACATTTTGCTAAATCAGTCGTTCCTTTCTATTTACGTGGATAAAAACTGGTCAAACACACACCAAACTTGAGCACGCGATCCGTTTTGATTGGCGCTTGGTGGAATCTAATTATCACCGACACACAGTTCAGCGTCAGTTCAACAGCAAGTAGAACATTTACAGAGCAATAAATGATGGAAGAAACTCCAGACTCAAGCTCGCCACAACACACGTGACCACATTTGTACGTTTTTTATTGAAGTCGTTGAAAAGAATTTTGGGCTCATGACCAATTGGATAGAAATCAATCGGTGGTTGACTCATTAATATCATTCAATTAATAGGTTGTTTTGCTGAGAGTTACAGAGTCTTTTCACATAAACCCAGTTGATTAAGTAAAGAGTCTTGTGACAAAAATAATAATAGGAACATGATAGCCATAATAAATCATAGTACTTTGTATACTTAAGGTAAATACTTTTGTACTTTAACTCAAGTAAACACATTTTACTTTAACTGGAGTCATATTTTTATCTCTACTTCAACTCATGTACAGTGCAAACTCGATACTCGAGGGGGTTACGTTCTATGACCCCTCACAAGGTTGTGAATCCTTTTGATGGTTTCCTTTTAAAGGGAAATTGTACATGTACTGTAAATTTACCAAAAATCCATTAATGTCATATATGTTTTTCAAACATTTTCATGTAATTTATTAGTACAAGCTCTGTTTTAAAATGTGACTCAGAACTTTTGAGCCACTTGCGGCTTCTCGCGGACTATCAGATTTTTTCGCCGAGTTACTCTTTGTATCTGGATCCAAAATAACAAGTCGCCAACTATCAAGGTTGCGAGTATCGAGGTTCCACTGTACATGGTTTGTGTTCTTTGTTCACTGCTGTTCTGGGCATTGAACAAGGTGTTGCATAATGGATTAGTTCTTTGCATTCGATATTGGTTACTGAATTAAAACCAGTGTTGAATATGGGATGGGTATTGAACTTAACCAGAACATTGTGAACAGGATTTAACCACGATTGAAGAACTAGGTACAGGATATGATGTGTTGGGTACTAAACTAAATAACAAACTTTTCATTAGACAGGTCTGATACAAACCCTGCATTGGACGGAGTGTTATCTTGAACCAGGCTTATGCTCTGGACTTGGTAAACTAAACGGTGAACAAGTTGACTGCGAACCTTTAAAGGTCCTAAACACGGCGTTGGATTCCCCCGGCAGACAGCTGATCCCAATCAACGTCGTTCGGTTTTCAAAATAAAATACTATGTCGCGTCTCCATGCCTCAACGCCCGACAGCCATTGCCGCATCACTCGGTGTATCGGCGTTGGTAGGAGCTTGGAGCTAATGAGTGTTGGGGCACTGTCACTCTCGATCACTCTAATGGCCTTCAGCTGCATTTCCTCTTCCTGCGATACCGTTTCAGTGTTGCACTTTCACTCTTTGACTGAACGACTTGCAGTGTTTCCATTAGCTGTCTGGGAGGTTTGGGGCTCGCTGCCATGAAAAAGGCTGGTTTTTTTTTTTAAAACAAGCCCAAAAAAATCGAGCATTTATGGCTCAAACGTATGATAGACATTTTGGGGTATAACGTCTTGAAACTGAATCTACAGGAGTCATGGAACGATTCCTGTGGTACAGGTCCGATGAAGGGAACTCAAAGCTGATAGTCTGCTTTGTAATTGGCATGGTTCGAGTGTAGACTTTCTTTTTAAACATTCAGCAGTATAAAACGTAATTGGTCACACCAAAAATGGAACTAATTAAGTCAGGGAAACGGTGAGGCCAAAAACGAATCGAATGCAGAATATTCAGTGTTTGTGTTTAAAATTTTTGCTCCAAGTAGTACGTTTTCACATTCAGCATCATCGTATATAACGAGATATGCCACTCAAATTGCGCTTTAACGAAAGAATAATAAATAGAATGTTTTATCTTTTATACTCTGTGCGACTGTCAACTGCTGCAAAAACCTATTTAAACCCATTTTGATGCATTGCTATACTACTTTTCATTTCCATAAAAGACAGTATTTATACCAGTCTGTCTTTTATTCACAGATGTTATTCATATGCCTATTGTACATTATTTGTAGCAGGGGTCTGGTGTCACAAACACAAACAACCTCAATCGGAAATCTGAGCGAAGTACGACATGGAAGGATGTAAGGAAAATGCCTGTTTTGCATGAAATCAGTGGTTTATTAGTTGTTTATGGTTCGGTATTTCACCCCCAGAGTCCAGTCTGAGGCGTTTAATTGTCAGATGCCTGATCAAAGAACGAGCTCAGAAGTAAAGCTTCAGCGGCTGTAGTTCATCTAACCTCCGTTTTCCGACCGAGCAGATGTTAAATAAATAAAAAAATACCCGCCGTATTTTTTCCCCATATGGTGCCGATCCAAGGACGTACAAAAGCGAAGGAATAATTAGCGCCGGTTCGGGTCACGCGATTCGCCTGCCGTTCTTCTCCAAAAATGGTCATTAGCACTTCGATCGGGCTCAACAGGCCTTTGGTTCTCGTGCACATTTCGAAGGCATGCGGGCTTGCGAGTCCGTACAAACACGGAACAATGCTGAAGATTGATAAGCAGACACAAAAGTATTGCTTGAATAACATAAAAGGTTCAACTCGAATGTTTTCATAAGCGGCTCGACCTCTTCGCCCGGCGAGGACGATGGAACGTGAAGGTTTGAAATAGTAAGCCAAGACTGCTTGCGAGCCAAGAGAGCAGAAAACACTTCATTCTTTTCAAGCTTTCGTCCCTGAAAATGTTATGAAAGCTATTTTTGAGCTTTTTCTACATTTCTCTTTAACAACTAGCTTTTTCTAGACGGGTTGTAACACATGCCGCAGACATACAATCAGTTCAGATTCTCAAATGTCCACCGTCAACCGAAGTGTTCCATAGTGTGGCATTTATTAGCAACATACTGTACACTATGTGAAAATGGTCTCCGATACCCTCAGTCTGTGTGTATGTGTATGTTCGCACTCAACGTCTTTACCCAGGATACAGCTTATGATATGGAAATTGCGCTCACCGTGGAAGTAATATCGTTTCCACAAGTGGCCAAAGCCAGTTGCAGGAATTGGATTCCGCAGCGGGAAGATCGGCCCACCGCAGGATCGCTCGAGTGTAGGAGCTACTGCTAATGACTTGGGTTGCAACATTTCAGGAATTTTTTTATGATTGGAAAATTTCCATTGGAATTAATGGGAATAAAATGGGAATTTACAACAAAACAAAACCTTGCGGGATCGTTTTGGTCGAAACACCCGGATTTAAGGCAAGTTCATTTAAATTTCTACGCTGCACACTCATCGATCACATGCACACCGAGGCCACGCCCCCTTACATAATGTAACATACGGATAATTTTCTTTCTGGAAATTTACCATTTTTTTCTTCACCTCTTTGCAACCCTACTAATGACATTGACTCTGTAATCTACTAATAACAAAAACTGCATTATTTTGGTCCATTTTTATAATATATATTTGTATATATTATATA
>MU551669.1:727966-732966 GCA_024362625.1 Silurus asotus
TTATGTATATAATTCCATATATAATTCCACATGTGTTCATTTATAGTTTTGATGCCTTCAGTGTGAATCTACAATTTGCATAGTCATGAAAATAAATATATAAAAAAACAAACGCTCCCCCCATTGTGCAATAAAATAAAACATACTTTTATACTTTTATTCTTCTTTATTTATTTGCTCTTTTTTTCTGTTATACTTTTAAAATGTGCAACTGGAAGCTTCTATCACCAAAACTCATTCCGTGTAAGTGCAAAAATATTCGGCAATAAAGCGCTTTCTGATTCTGTATTATGATGAACAGCAGCCACACTAATTCCTCTCCACTGCTTCTCTTTCTCTACCCGTCCAGAGATTGTTCCCATATGCGAGACATCTTGAAGTTAGAAGATGCCGAACCCGCAAGCATCTAGAAGCTTCATGAAGATTCGGTCACATGACTTTGAGTATAAACAAACTCTTAACAATAATCTAGATTCATTCTCCATACGCTGTTTTTTCACCATTGAACATTTAAAGGCTCTGGTTTTAAAGTCTCTGGTTGAGGTTGAATCTATAATGATCTCAGATGAGTTGCTCAAGCGCTCCACAACTCCAAATGACTGTAGAAGATTGTAGAAAGGACATAACTCTTAATCACCACTCATGGTATTTCTCACTCTACGGTGTTTGCAATGTTTTTATAATTTATGTCACTCTTGGTGTCACCTAAACGAGGATGGGGAGTCTGGTTCCTCTCAAGGTTTATTTCCCATACCATTTTAAGGAGTTTTTAACTTGCCACAGTCGCTCCAGGTTTGCTGGAATATTTATTTATTTTCATTCTTTAAAACTGCTTTGCGATGATCTTTCGGTTGATAGTGAACTTTCGGTTGATAGTGTTCCCTTTTTACACACAACTCAGAATCCGAACTAATTGTAACCTTTCGGAGGCGACTCTTACAATGTGAGAGTAAGTCGCTTCTATTTACTCGCCCACATAAATTGTCGGAAATAGAACGAAATAAATATGCTAATTACGGCGAGTTTATTAGCCTTTAAGTTAATTTAGCTCAAAAATGTGATTTCAATTAGCAAATAAAGTGTGCCATTGCTTTCAAGCCCAATTAGCCAGGCGCTTTAGACGAATCCTTTGTTTGCTCTTACGCCGAAGTTTCCGGAATGTGGTGTTCCGCCAAACGACGTACCACGAGCAAACTTTTCAACAAGGGGGACGGACACTTACACTCGTGCAATTACGATAAACTCTACCGAACAGGTTTCCACAAACATTTTGACACCCCGCTGATGCAGCTAGAGACGAAAGGAAGCGAGAGGCTGAAATGTGCTTTCCAGATGTGTGGAGGTAAGAGCGGGTCATGCATCTGGAGATTGCACTCGTGTCCGGATTTAAGGCGCGAGGAGAAAAGATGATCAGTCGGGGTTTAGCTTTATTTAAAGAAAAGGATAACAAAAAAGATGTTTATCCAAGATAATAATTGTAAGTGAAACACTGTAGGGTAAATAAGTACCCCTGGAACGGCTTTAGTTTCAAATCAACCGGTGTTTTTGTCAGAAATAAACATGAGGTACAGTGTGGGGTTTATATAGAAAAAAAAATACCACTTCCTGAATGGATTTCAGCGACTTCTTCAACCACCACAAAACTTTCACTAAATGTCACTAAAAGTAGACATAGAAATACACACACCCAGATAAAGACAACCCCCCAAAAAAAAGCAGAGTTTACAGACAGTAATAGAAATGCCCGTTGAAATCCATTGGGATCTACAAGCCTGACACGCCCAGCTCTCCAAAAAATCTTGTTACCATGACGATGACCTGCCTGCGAGCCAAATATTGATGTCTTGGTGGGTTATAATTGGAAATGTGATTGAAAAAACTACTCCAGAACGTGTTAAATTAGCCTAATGGAATTCCTCGGTGGCTCATCTTCAGCCACGCCGAGCATGCTGTCATCGCTCTTATTGAATTCTTCATTAAGCACCGCAGAATAATTGCATTCGGTAAACAATTAAGGCGTGATTATGTAAGCGGGGAGAGGTAATAAAGCCTTTTCGGGCGATGAAATCGCTTGCTGTTGAAACCTGTGGTACTGTCGCATATTTCCTGGGTTGCCGCGCCCGTCGCTGCCGAGCCAATATTCTCACGGGCTTTGGAGGACGGGCACATTCCAGGTGCGTCAGATATCTTACGGATAGCGTACTCACCTCGGCGTGTCCTGACTCGTACGGCAGAGTGACTCGACGAGCCGATCTGCACACCAAATGAGCTTTCATCAATACAGCGTTTTCTCAGACCGTGGCGCTTGACAGATCGGTAATTATTACGTTTCATTTTCACGAGTAATAGACGGTGATGTAGGCTGTTTAGGCACAGCACCCTGTTAACGCTAATTGCTGATACGCTAATTAGAGAGATGCTAATGTATGCACACTGACGTTTCCAATTACATTGCAAACCACATTTCACATCGTCACATTTCTTCACATGTGCTGTAATGTTCGAATTTGGACAAATATACCCAGTGGGTCACGGGAATAAAAAAATTATATTAAATTAAAAAAGCCTTAATTTTACACAATGCTCTAATAAACGTCCAACTCACAGAAACTGTGTCTGCCCGACACCCGCCTACACCGTTCCGAATTCCCGCTACAGAAATGAAACCCTGAAATCCACCCATGCCCTTCCAAATTGCCCCAATCAAACTATTCATTCTAGTGAAAGGCCTGTGTGGAATATTATAAATGGCAAAACGTGAGACTAGATTTTGATGTTCAACAATACTCTTCATCATGGCACCTGTTAGTGGGTGGATACATTAGGCAGCAGGTGAACATTTTATCCTCAAAGTTGATGTTAGAAGCAGGAAAAATGGGTGGAGTTTGCCAAATTGTGTTGTCTAGACCACTGGGTCAGAGCGTCTCCAAAACTGCAGCTCTTATAGGATGTTCCCGGTTTGCAGTATCTATCAAAAGTGCTCAGAGGAAGGAAGAGTGATGAAGGGGCGAATGGGCGGCTGAGGCTCATTGATCACGTGGGGAGCGAAGACTGTTCGATTGTCGACCAGTTTGATTGTCCAGTAACCTTTGCCAATGTATTGTATCCATCAGTAGCAATCTGAGATCAATACACAACCACCTTAAAAAAGGCAATTCATCCACTGAACCTGCACCCACCTGGAATTCGCATACTGTAAACCCATCCATACCAACATGCCATCCAACAACTAAACTCTATGCCTATTTGCCTATGCCTATTTCAAACCCACCAACTGAACCAAGATGCAACCTAATCTCCACTTTTAAAACTTTGCCTACCTGACGCTCACCCACTCAACCGAAATCCACCCACTTACCCCATGACCTCGTTCACGCAACTTGACCTAAACTCGTAACAAAACGTACCTCGTCAAAAACTTCTCCGCCAACAGTACGCCCACATGAATTTCACCCGCTAGCTCCATTTCTTCTTAATTTAAGTCCACAAAACCCAACTGTATGTTCTCATGGCAACCTGGCAGTTGGAATAAAACAGTGGGAAAAAAAGGTACAGGGGGATGAATTATTGAAAAATAGCTGCAGGGTCTGATGCATCATGAAATAAAGATTTTAAAAGTTTGTCGGTTTTCGGTCAACACAAGACACGTTCCGTTAATGCGAGCGTGGAGGACCAGAGGAAACAAAAGCACAATGGTCAAAAACAACAGAAAGAAAAAAGAAATAGGGAGGAAAATCCACCGAATAGAAAGGGAAAACAATAAATAATTCCGCAGCCTCAAAACTTTGTCTTCTTTGTGTGATGATTCCAGGGGCATGGAGAAGTAAAGTTCTACCGCTGTGGCCTAGATAGAAGTGACAGCGAGCTGCATGCTAAAAGCATCACAGATCTACAGCGCAGCTACGCCCCAGCACTGGCGGCAGAGAACGTGCTACAAATCCAACTGCTTTAGCGGCTAACCAAATCTGATGGCGTGACATGACTGTAACGTGATGTTCAGAAAGAGTACACGGACTGGCTTTGGGCAAAAGTTGTTGAACTGACAATGGAACAGAGTTCATACAAGATCAGATCAGGAACGCATATGGAAGTATGTTATATGGTGTAGCACTTGGGGGCAAATACACTTTTTGCTAGTATCAAATAATAGAGGTGTAACGGTACACAAATTTATAGCGAAATCTTTTGGTTCAGGGCTTTCGGATCGGTACACGTGTCCCGAATTCAATCCTTTTAACGTGCGGAACAAAGTTACAATCCGAGTTCCCTCAGGAAGGTATTAAGTGGCGGACTGCAAGTTTGTTTAGTCTCTGCCTCGCACTTTGAGCACATTCGTTTGTTATTAAACTTAAAAATATGCACAACAATGGCGAGGTATAAAAAAGAAACAAGAGTTTGTCACTTTGGCGACTGGAAATACGATTTGTAGTGCGCTGTTTCGCGCATGTGGAAAATCACGGCCGCTTCCGTTTTTCTTTCCCCCCGACAATTTAGCGATATGCATTCTTTATCGTTTTTTTCAAGAACTTCTTTTGAAAGGAGAAAATCCGGACACTTCCGCATATCGAAGGAGCGAATGAATGAAGAATGGAAGGTATGAAGACATAGTGTGCTGAAATAAGCAGAACAGTTAAGTACATCAAATTTGTTTTTCTATTAGTTTTTTTCCATTTATTTAATTTTATTTAATTTGTGCCAATATGATCGGGTACTCAATTTGATCAATATAATAAAAAAGTGTATTGAATTTATTGAATTTATAAAATTTTATTTGTATATATTTTATTTGTATACATTATAAAATATTATTTTATATATTTAATTAAGCAGGCATTTTAATTTTAAACTGTTGTTTACAAATTTAAATAATAATAAACTGTGTTAATAAAAAAAAAATAAAAAAAACACGATGAACAGTTTTATGTTTTGGGTTTCTTCCCCCTAAACCGTCTGTCAGCTTCTGCCCCCTCTGCAATTCCCTAACTGGCCACTAGACATAC
>MU551669.1:737966-745516 GCA_024362625.1 Silurus asotus
ATTTCTTTATATAATATATTAGTTGGTAATTAATATTTGAGATTCAGGTCATTAATCTTTAATTAATAAAGAAGCTGCTTAATGAAATCCCCTCAGTAGCACAGACTTCAGTAGCACGAATTATGACAAGAGTTCCGCATGCTCTTCATTCATTACGAGATCATCCAAACCACAACGTGGTCTTTCTTTCTTTCTTTCTTTCTTTCTTTCTTCCTTTCTTTCTTTCCATTGTCTATCCTATATTATTTTCTCATTTCTTTTTCTTTCTTTCTTTCTTTCTTTCTTTCTTTCTTTCTTTCTTTCTTTCTTTCTTTCTTTCCATTGTCCATCCTATATTATTTTCTCATTTCTTTTTCTTTCTTTCTTTCTTTCTTTCTTTCTTTCTTTCTTTCTTTCTTTCTTTCTTTCTTTCTTTCTTTCCTTTGTCTATTCTTTATTATTTTTTCTTTTCTTTTTCTTTCTTTCTTTCTTTCTTTCTTTCTTTCTTTCTTTTCTTTCTTTCTTTCTTTCTTTCTTTCTTTCTTTCTTTCTTACCATTGTTTATCCTATATTATTTCCTTATTTCTCTTTCTTTTTTTCTTTCTTTCTTACTTTCTTTCTTTCTTTCTTTCTTTCTTTCTTTCTTTCTTTCTTTCGTGTTCCCATTGTTTATCTTATATTATTTTTAAATTCTTTCTTTTTCTCTTTCATTCTTTCATACTTTCACATAGTTAACTTTTTTATTTAATCTTATATTTCTTATATTTCTTATGTATCATATAGAATTTTTCAATTTATTCATTGTTTTCTTGAATGTTTTACTTTTTTCTTCCTTATTTTCTTATATATTTTCTTTTCTTACTTCCTTTTTTCTTTCTTTCTCTTCTTTGTTTTTTCGTTCTCCCACATATTTTAATTTATTTAATTGTAATTTTTTTTTCTTTATTTCTTTCTTTCGTGTTCCCATTGTTTATCTTATATTATTTTTTAATTTTTTCTTTTTCTCTTTCATTCTTTCATACCTTCACATAGTTAACTTTTTTATTTAATCTTAATTATTTCTTATGTATCATATAGAATTTTTCAATTTATTCATTGTTTTCTTAAATGTTTTACTTTTTTCTTCCTTACTTTCTTATATATTTTCTTTTCTTACTTTTTTTTCTTTCTTTCTCATCTTTGTTCTTTCGTTCTCCCACATATTTTAATTTATTTAATTGTAATTTTTTTCCTTATGTTTTACTTTCTTTCTTTCTCACATACAATTTTTTAATTTGATCGTAGTCTTTAAAATTATTTGCTTTTTTCTTTCAATTAAAGCAATTAAAGCATAAAAGAAGCTCAGAAAAAAAGAAAAAGAAAGGAAGAAAAACTAATATATATATAATATATGAGAACGAAAAGAGTCAAGATGTTCCACTAGATTATGGAGTGAGCTTGTGGAGATTTGTGCTCATTCAGCTACAAGGGCATTAGTAAAGTGATGTAGGGTGGGGAAGCCTGGGGTGCAGTCAGCGTTCACATTCACTCCATAGGTTTTTGAAAAGCTTGAGAGCTCTATAGCAGGAGATCTTCCACTGCCACACATGTACAGCATATTTTAGGAAGCTGGCTTTGGTGTTTATCCTACCAAAGTAAGAAGGAATAATCGGAATGCACATCTAATGCAATTCTACAATAAATATCAGAATGAGCAAAGAGAGTTCAGAAGGACGGATAAGAGACAATGAGGGAAGTTTGGAGGGGAGAGGGTTTAAAAAGGATCGAGACAAATAGGTTAAAAAAAAGCGATATGAAGCATTGACTTTAAAGAGAGTGATTAAAAAAAAGGAAAGAAAAGTGAAAGGGAGGGGGGAAAAGAGTGAAAAAGAGCAGACAGAGGAGATACGATGGTTCTTTCTAAAGAAAGGAAATGTCATTTTAATCACAACACAGGGAATTTCCATTTCTAGGCCGAGGTCATGAGGATACAATGGTTCACTGCACCATTTGTAACGCGTAAGGTGAAATCTGGGTACCTTGGGTTTTGGAAATAGAGAGAGAAAGAGAGAGAGAGAGGTGGACAGAGATAGACAGAAAAAAGAAAGAGTCAAACAAAGACGAAAAGACAAATAGGAAGAGATTGAGAGACCTAGCATGCTCACCTACCCTGTCCCCTACACTATATTCTATTAGATTACACTCCATTTTATTTTATTTTTTACTCCTAACAGACTGCTGTTATTGTGAAACTGATCTTATCGTCTCACCGTATAACTGTAGTAGCAACACGCATCCGTCTCGCCGTTCACATCAACAGTAAACCCGTGTGCGGTCTGCATCCTACCACACGAGATCCATCGGTTTTAATGAGGACGTCTTTCCCACCGTGAAAGGAAAGATCATCCCGATCCAGACGCACAACTACGGGGAAACGCAAGGGTGGGGATCTGAAGAAAATTATTTAGTTCCCTCAAGCCGAGATTTCGGAATAAGCTGGAAATGTTGTCAAGAAGAAATATCACAGTACAATCAACAAAGGATGGAAGTAAAAAGGGAGCATTTACATACTGCTCAAGGACACTGCGGATGTCCCCGAGACATTCATACCTCCAGACGCAAAATTGAAATAAACTGAATTTAACATTGAAATGAAAACTTGATTAAAATACTCCATGATTTTAAAACATGTAGGATACACCATTTTTTTAAATCCTCCCACTCTGGGTAAAGCATTACATATGCACAGCCTCATTAACAATCTCCAACCAGGCAAAACGACAGCGGTGAGAAAAAAACAAAAACACAAGAGCTAAATTGGTTTGCCGAAGAGTTCAAGAACACGAGACAAAAATCTCAAAGCACCAACATGCAACACACACTGCAGCGCTCAACTTCCTGTAACACACACACACAACTTTTACAAAACACGAAAACAGCAAATATGATTGAAGGAGCAATAAGTGACTATCAGTTCAATCTCTTAATCATACAGCAACACAATTCTCCAATCTGATACAAATACCAAACGCCACACACTCACAAAACATCAATTCAAACACAACTACACACCGAAACAAACACCCACCAAAACACAACTACACATCCAAACAAACACCCACTCGAACGCAACTACACATCCAAACAACTACCCACCCTAACAGTCATGCAAAAGAATTACCCACCCAAACAATAACACCCACCTAAACACAACTACACACCCAAACACAACTACACATCCAAACAAACACAACTACACATCCAAACAAACACCCAACCAAACAAAAACACCCACTCAAACAACTACACACCCAAACAAACACCCACCCAAACACAACTACACATCCAAACAAACACCCACACAAACACAACTACACATCCAAACAAACACCCAACCATACAACTACCCACCCTAACATACAGTCATGCAAAAGAATTACCCACCCAAACAAAAACACCCACTCAAACACAACTACCCACCCAAACAAACACACAGCCAAATATATCTACCCACCCAAACACAAATACACACCCACACAAACAGCTACCCACCCAAACATAAATGCCAAGCAAAACACAAATATCCTCCCAAACAACCACTCAAACACAACTACCCACCCAAACACAAATACACATCCAAACACAACGACACATCCAAACAAACACTAATGCAAAAAAAGACCCACCCAAACAAAAACACCCACTCAAACGCAACTACCCACCCAAAAACACCGCCAAAGATATCTACCCATTCAAACATAAACACCCACCCAAACAGACACTCATGCAAACACCTCTCCAACATAATTCAACCACCTGCCCGAAACCCACTGAAATACAAAAAAAATCTACCAAAATACAACCACCCACCCAAATAAAACTACAAACCCAAACAGAACCACCCACCAAAACACACCCAGCCACGCAACCGAACACAATCACACACCCAAACACAAACACTGACCCATATACAACTACCTTTGCCTTTTAGCTAGTTGCCTGAATATAAACAATAGGAACATGCATGTACCTCAAAAATGAATTAGGACTAAGTGTTTCCAAACATTTGACAGGTGCTGTACTCAAACCTACACACCCAAACATAAACAGCTATCTAAATACACACACACTCAGCTAGACATAAACACTTTTACAACGCAAGATAGACCAAATAAGTGTGAAGGCATAAAAGATTGAAAACTTCATCTGTAAAAAAGCCAAGGCAAAAAAACAAAAAACAATAAAACACTTTTTTTAAGTAAAAATTATACATAATCATACACACCTGGAAACATCAGCAATGAAAAGATTCGATTGCAATAATGACAAATTCAACAAACTTTAACTAAATTACACATTTCACTTGTTTTCGGAATCGGTCGGGGTACCTAGTATTCTCACCCTTCTATACACAAACATCACAGACTCAATAAGAACATTTTGTTCTACCTAGACAGCACTCCATTGGCAATATCTACACTTTTCACACACTTATGAAACAAAAAAAAGGTTGTTTGAATCAGTGTGGCATGAAGGGCTGCTGTTTAAACGCCTCCAGCCTAGTAAGAGGTAGGAAAGTCTTTGATTTCATTTTAATCATTGTACCAAGAAAATGAGTGTGTTGTAAAAAAAAAAAACTGAACATGGAAAAAAAAAAAAAAGCTTTCTGTATTATGGGAATCCTGCATAGAGAAGGTGATAATTCCTTTCAGAACAAGAGCGTAGGGTAAAACAGGGACACCATTTAAGTCAGGGGAACGCCACAGCCCCTAAACCAGAGTATCGAACCTCTGCAACACTAAGTTGAAGATACTGATCTATGCAGGTGATTTAGTCCCTAATGTTTCCCATCACCGGAGGGCGGAATACAAAATGAAAATACAACCACTAAACAAATATAAACACCCACCCAAAAACAACCACTAACCCAAATTTAAACACCCACCAAAATATAAACACCCACCCAAATACAACCACTAACCCTAATATAAACACCCACTAACCCAAATACAACACCCATTTAAAAACAACCACTAATACAAATATAAACACCCATCCAAATACAACCACTAACCCTGATTTGAAAATCCACCCAAATACAACCAACAACACAAATATAAACACCCACCCTACTACAACCACTACCCCGAATATAAACACCCACCTAATACAACCACTAACCAAACTATAAACACCCATTAACCCAAATACAACACCCACTCAAAAACAACCACTAACACAAATATAAACACCCACCCAAATACAACCAATAACCCAAATATAAACACCCACCGAACTACAACCACTAACCCTGATATGAAAACCCACCCAAATACAACCACTAACCCAAATATTAACACCCACCCAAATACAACCACTAACCCAAATATAAACACCCACCCAAATACAACCACTAATCCAAATATTAACACCCACCCAAATACAACCACTAACCCAAATATTAACACCCACCCAAATACAACCACTAACCCAAATATAAACACCCACCCAAATACAACCACTAACCCTGATATAAAAACCCACCCAAATACAACCACTAACCCTGATATAAACACCCACCCAAATACAACCACTAACCCTAATTTGAAAACTCACCCAAATACAACCATCAACCCAAATATAAACACCCACCCAAATACAACCACGAACCCAAATATAAACACCCACCCAAATACAACCACTAACCCAAATATAAACATCCACCCTAATACAACCACTAACCCAAATATAAACACCCATTTAAAAACTACCACTAACCAAAATATAAACACCCACCCAAATATAAAAACACCCACCCAAATACAACCACTAACCCAAATATAAACACCCACCAAAATACAACCACTAACACTGATAAACACCCACCCAAATAAAACACCCACCCATAAACAACCACTAACCCAAAAATAAACACCCACCCAAATATAAAAACACCCACCCAAATACAACCACTAACACTGATAAACACCCACCCAAATAAAACACCCACCCGTAAACAACCACTAAACCAAAAATAAACACCCACCCAAATACAGCCAACAACACAAATATAAACACTCACCCAAAAACAACCACTAACCCTGATCTGAACACCCACCCAAATACAACCAAAACCACACATATAAACACCCACCCAAACACAGCCAACAACACAAATATAAACACCCACCCAATAACAACGACTAACCCTGATATAAACATTCACCCAAATACAACCACTAACCCAAACACCCAAATACAAACATATTGCCAGCATTCTACATGTATGTATACAGTGTACATTGTCTAAATTGTTCACAGGGGGTATTAGATCCTTTTAAGAGTAGTGTTGCTACACCGTTTCTCATAATCAGCTCAGCTTGTTTCTCCAGTATCTTTCCAGTGTGTAATAAATACTGTAAGTGGAGTAGGAGCAGTATTATGCAAGATTTTATAAACAAGACACAAATGGCGCTATTTAATCCAGTTTAGAAACTAGAAAACCTACACTGCAGAGTTTGTTGTACAGTAATTCAGGTGATTTTAATGTTGTGCTCACAGGATGTAATGAGTGTGTGGATTCCGGCGTACGCTGCGTCGGGCTGCTCGCAGTGAAGGAGTGCATCACCGAGGTGCCGGAGCTCAGGGTCACATGACCTGATTGATAGACAGATCACCTGTGGTGTGAGACAGATGGACATAGAGGCAGAGAGAGGAAGAGTGAGTGCAGAAAAGTGGAAACAGCTGGTACTCCTCTAATGCTACTGTTTCTTTGTCTAATTGTGTTATCTTATTTTTAATTCTTTTTCTCTCTTCATCCTTCCTGTTACAGTTTCTTCCTTCCTTTCTTTCTTTCTTTCTTTCTTTCTTTCTGGTTGATTTATTGTATCTTTGGCTTTCTCTGTTTTTATGCATTGTGCCTTTTTTTTTTATTCTTTCCATTCAGTCTCTTTTTCAAATAATATTCTTCTTCTATCTTCTTTCCCTCTCTTTATTTTTGCCTTCCCTTTTGTTAAATTCTTTTATACTTTTTTTTACTTGTCCTTCCCCCTGTTTCGCTTCTTTTTCGGAAGTTCATTACATTTTTCTTTCTGCTTCTCGTTTCTCTCGGTGGTGTTGATGGTAATTCTAAGCGAGAGCTTGTTTATTGACAGTCGTCATGCTGGTGATGAAACTTTTTCTGTTTTATCTAACTATTGAGTGTCGATAAAATGAAAAGCCAGCAATAAGTGCCCTAAAGGAAAAGTGCCCCCCCCCAACTTTTTGAAACACTAAACTATTGTATCTTGTAGCTTTTTGTTGTGGTGATACAGAGATCCGGCCCCTGGCACAGAGCCAGGTTTTAAAACATAATGGTTTCACTGGCATTTACTCTGTGTGTGTGTGTGTGTGTGTGTGTGTGTGTGTATTTATGGGGGTGTAGGTTCATTAGTGGTGTGTTCAGAAGTGTGTGTGGATGGTTTCCAGATCTCTGCTTACTGTAAACCAGTAATAACTCAGAGATGAAGTTTACCAATGAGAACACACACACACACACACACACACACACACACACACACACACACACACACACACACACACACACACAAAAC
>MU551669.1:764971-905815 GCA_024362625.1 Silurus asotus
TATATATATATATATATATATTTACATGATGTACATATACTTACATATTTATCTGCACTTGTCAATTCGTACAATTGCACTTATGCTAAACTGCATTTCTTTGCTGTGTACCTGTACTATGCAATGACAATAAAGTTGTATCTATCTATTTATCCACCTAATAGAGGTTAATGTGGGGAGAGGTGGAATGAATGGTTCTTGGCAGGAAACTGAACTCTACTAGGCGGCAATTTACAAGTCTACCGTTTTCGGTTGCTGTATATGGATCTTGCAAACACACCAGGAACTTAGTTTTCATTTTCGTTTTCATTTGAGTGTTCCTCCTACACCTCCAGCAGTCCTATTGGTCTCCTTTTAAGGTACAACTCAAATATGTGGAGTTCATCATATTCAAAGACAATGAGGGCAAAAAGATGTCCCAGTTTCTTCCATTTTATTGCTCACTATGCTGGTGAAAATGCTCCACCAGTTTGCCTAGTTGGGGTTGATATTTGAAGGTCTTGAATGGTTGTACCTGCAACAGCTGACCCACACATACTTCAAAAAGAGATGAACATGGTTGTTGATATTTTTTATTCAGGGTTTGAGCAGGTCAAGTCAAATTCAAGAAAGTTTAAGAACATTAAGAATGAAATTTAAGACCTGTATCACGTCATAAAAATAACCAAATGCGTTGTTAGTGACTGGTCTTAACCGAGCCATAAAGTCATTTTCTTTATTGCTAAGTATCGCTAAACTTGCACTTCCCCATAGACAATAACAGAAAGCTGATTCGCTGTTGGATGTTGGTCTCATTTGTAGTCGTGATATAGCAAATTATATTCAAGCAAGCGAAAGAACGAACTACAACACCACGGAAACTAACAAACAAAAACATTCAAAAGTGCTGCGATAGCATTGCAGTGAGCATTAAAGGTAGCTTTACATTGACTTTGGAAAATTAAGACCTGCAAAATTAACACTTAAAAAAAGCAAGATTTTTCTTTAAGACCCCATGGAAACCAGAAGCATTTAGAGTGTGGACATGCCGCTGACAAGAGTTTTTTGCTGTTGCATTTATGCCAAGCTAGTGAAACCTACACCGTACTTTTGTAATCCAGTGAGTTACAGGCCCCAAGATAGCCCTGCTAATGGTTGGAAGTAGGCCAGGTGCATTATTGTGTTGTTTTTTTGAGTGGGGCAGCACAGGGAGGTCAAGAGTCTGCACCTGGCTCCCCTTACAAATGGAGAGGAGGCTTTTTTTTTAATGAGGAAGTAGGAAGCTGCCAACACTTGGCGTGCATACTTCCACCACCAGTATTTTAACAATAATTTACTAAGTAGCCCTCATTTTGCTTTTTGCTAAAACTACCCTTGACATAAATTCGGAAAAAACAGGAACTGATTGGTGGCCTAGCAAGCAGAACTGGCTACTTCACAGCAAACATAGAAACAGTATCAGAAACCGAGCACCCATTACTATACAAACAATGACGTCAGAATGTTATCATTTAGTCCAGCAGAATTATTTTCCTTTGTGATTATTCACTCATGCGCTACATAAAAAGACGCAAAAGGCAAAGGTGCTACAACATGAATATTTCATGTTCCAACATTAAACTTTAATCTCTGTCACTGTATCCAACACACCTTTCCAACAGAAAGAACAGCTGCTCGGTTTCTTTACTTTACTAATCCACTTTATTAATAATGCAGATGAACAAGGTAACGCGTCAACAAGATGATGTCAAACGCGTTCCAAACCTGCTCCCCTGTGCACGCTGCCTGTCCACTTTCCCTCGACGGCTAAAGTAATGGATTTAGCTCCTGGTCTCCTTTGTGTCCTTGAGAGATTTGATTACAAGTTAATTAAATAAAAGAAGACGGCTTAATTTCCGGGAGTTTCCTGGGTAGCAAGCAATTTGACGACTAGCATAGCAACGTTACGATTTGCTTGCAAAACAAGATGACTTGGTTTTGCTATTCAATTGAGCTAGCCAAAATTGTATTGGACAGTCAAAGCTGTCAGAATCAAATTAGCAGACTTTACAAACACGCAGAAATTGATGCCTCGAACTGAACACTATTACCTAATGGACTGCAAGATATTATCAAATGGATAAAACCCAGTCAGACAAATATGATGTGATTATATGCTAAACAGGCGCTCTGCAAAGAAATCTAAAGCTCGGATTACACCATTCATCAACACAGCCATCAAACACCAGAGCCTGCTTCAAAAGCCCAATCATTACAGGGATGTTAACAGCTCTGTGGAGATTTTATAAACCTCCCATATGGCGCAAACGCCGAATTTGCAAACACTGAAGAAAACCCTTATAAGCATAAAATAAAAGACACCTTTAAACTTATCGAAATAATACCCCAGATCATTTCCATATATACCTGAGGTGCTGGGACCTGAAACATACACATTTCTGTATAACAAGAGGAAGCTAAGAAGGATCAAACTGATGGGAAAACTCCAGGTCTGGACTGCAGGATGTCTATCTTCTAAGATCACAGGTCTAAAACCTATTGGGCTACTGGTAATTCAAGTACAAGAGGCAGGTTATAGTAGACCTGGAGTACAGTACATTATCATTTACATGCTTCACTGTGCTTACTCTCACTTGGATGAACTGGGTGGTACAGGGAGGATTATGTAATTGATTTCTCCAGCACTTTTTCACACCATCTGGGCCCTCCTGCTGATAGATGAAAGTGCATGTCCATCTGATGCCCTGGAACACAGACTATCTGACCAGCAGTACCAAAATTTGTCAGTGTAAAGGACTGTATTTGTGGGCCTACCTCAGGGGATTATGTCTGATTGGGAAATTTGCTAACTGGTGCAGAATATTTCTGGTGCATTGAAAATGAACATGGTGTAGGACTACCAGATTCCATGCCCTCCACCACTCAATCTCTATCAAGGGGGATATCTGGAATAAGATGTTGAATATGTTTTACTATTTAGTAGAGGTTTTTACACGGTTCATACTTGTTGGGACATAAAAAAGACTAACAATCCACGGTTCTTCTCCAGGTCTTTCCACACACACATGAGGAAAACACTGCTAACAACTGTACATCAATGTATGTAGCACTAAAAGACTATTTATTGAAGCTACGTTAATGATTTTTGTTGTTTTTTTTTAAATCAATTTCTGATTCAAACATTGTGCTAGTTAATTAGCAAGCTGGCTAATTATCATGTCAGTTCTCAAGGCATTGCATAATTTCTGAGGCAGCAATAAAATGGTGAGCGAAGCTGTTTAGAGAGATTTCAAACATTCAAGCTGTTGTTTTGATCTGACGATTTTATCAGAGCCTGGTTGTTGATACACAGTTTGCCTTTCAACCCAAACACTTCACAAAACATCTTCCAGAAACATCCTTTCCCTCATCGCTCGCTTCCTTTTATTTATCCTTCAATGTCCGTTAAGCTCTTGTGCTAATTTTATCCTTTCTCTCTTTCTTTCTTAATTTTTGTCTTGTGCACGTTAAACAGAAGTGAAATGTCCTCGGGACTCGATCGAGGCAGGCTTGTGATCATTAACGATCGTTAAAGAAGCAGTTTAGCTTCTGCTAAAGCAGATTACGTGTTCTCGTGCTAGCGCTCGCTTCATTACATCCTCCACCGTGAGCGCTGAGGAGATAATGAAGTAAATAAACCTGCATGCCTTAAAGAACAAGTGCCGAGAAATGTGTGGCGGTAATAAGAAAATAAATGGCGTGAGAAAGATACCGTTCACCCCCGTTAGTGTGGTTGTGTGCGGCGATGCGTGCGAAACACATGCTAATACTCGTTATACCGCTGATGAGGGATTTACAATCTGTTTTACCCAGTCACCACAATCAGTGTCGTATAAAGGGCCGCATGCAGATGCCGTCTTAAAAAATCTTTATAGCTATAGAGATAAACAGTGGAACGTTCCCAGAGCTTTGGCGTCATTCATGATTAGCCTTAGTGAATGTGAATAATAGCAAGACGTGCTGTGTTAAAGAGCAACACAAAATGTTAAAAGTGTCTCTTAAAAGAAATTGACACAAGAGACTTGGTTTACTGTGAATTAGCGGGTTGTCAAATAGCATTGAAAAGAGTGTGAGAAAATAAATTCTGGGAACTGTGCGCACAAGAATCCTGAGTTTGCTAGCTAGCAAGGTGACCAACTTTTATGCTAGCAAGAATGGACGGGTTCCTTGTAAAACAATGACATTTTTTGGTTAGTTAGCAAGCTGGCTTGTTTACCATGTTTTTCTATACTTCTCAGAACAGTGAGCTAGTTTTTACCCTGCTTAACTATTATGCTAGTCAGCAAGGCACTTAGATTTCTAGCTAGTTAGCATGATGATTAGTGGGCTTGTTAGCAATACATTTAGCTAACCAGACATTTTCCATGGAAAATAAATCTTGTTAAAATCCAAGTAAGCTAGATTTTTGCTAACTATCTTGGGAGTTATTCCTAAATGAACTAAATAAACTTCAAATTTTTTACCCGTTTATTTTGCTACCAGGTTTGCATGCTAAACAGGTATTACAAGTGGGAAGTGGTAGCAAGTGTGCCAAGCAAAATCTACTTTACCAATTTACATTTGCTGAAAAAGCATTGTTTTGCTTTTCATGGTTTCATTTTGAACAGATCTGTTATCATGCTAGCTCCCTTGCCATTTCTAACAACTCCCAAGCTCATTAAATTAGCCATGTGTTACTTGTTTTTTTTTTCTTTTTAAATCACTTTAAAAATCAAGAGCAATTTCAACATCCCTTTCCAAATAAAAGTGTTCGCTAATTCCGAAGGTTAGTTAACAAGCTGTATAAGTTACACACAAATTAATTTTGTGCTTTTTTGATGGATTTTGTTCTCCTTCATAGGATGCATTCAATCGCATTTTTTTTATGTAGTACTGAAATTAGAAATCTGATTCGTCCCCTGAGCGCTCATAAAAAAGCTCCTTTCCAAGAGATATGAGTATCAGTTAGTGAGAAGCTAATTATAAATAATAAGCTGAGAGGAGCTTTAGCGTTACTTGGATTCACATGGGGAAGCTGAAGAGCTGATGGGGAGAACTCTGGACTCCTGTCTTACAGAACTGAAAAATTAAGTCCTCCTGTCCTCATTAGTCGTCTACCCAGGATGCGATACTGACCTGATCCCCCTCTCGGGGATTTTTCCTCCTCCTCATCATTAAGCCGAAAAAGACGAGACGGAACAAGAGCGCTTTGAAAGAGACGATGAGCTCCTAACGCTACTAATGAAGAAAAATACAGATCAGTCATTAATTGGGTGAGGGACAAGCAGGTGAATGTGATATAGAGTAGTTCAATTATAGTCTAATGCGTATTAAAATGCAATTTCTCCCACTGCACTGTCGTATTCTGGGTACCTGGCGCTGGACAGAAACGGGATGAAGGTAACGTGGAATTATTGATATAGGGATGTTTTCTGAGAGGAGATGTTTCTTGTATATTGACGGTCTTCTTTGTTCAGTCTTATTTGTATAGCGCGTTTAACAATAGAAATTCTCCCAAATAAGTTTTTTTTCATCTCTGTAACATTTATATTTAGTCCCTTTACGTTTATTCCTAATGAGAAAGTCAGTGGCAAGTAATGAAAAACACCTGGAAGATGGAATGAGTAGGAAAACCTTGGGAGGAACCAGACTTAAAAAGGCGCCCATCTTCATCTGGGTGGCACACAATGCCCATTCATTATAGGTCTGCTGTTCAGTTATATAGTAACAAATTGTAGTCTTGAGTCATTGTCATTGCTGTGTATAATCAAAGGTAAATTTAATCTTGCTGACATAGGAATATTTTCATGGGAACGGAGAACGTCTGATGAGTTAATCACTGCTCGAACACGAATAGTAACATGAACTAACCTGTTTGCTTTCCTAAAACAGAGTTGCCAATTACAGTCAGCTTTAGGGTGGAAACACACCGATGACACGTGACGAACGAAGACAAATGCAAGCCCAGAATCTACAGTTTACACACTGATATACTGTATATGCACCAATCAATGGTAAATAATGACATGTGACAGTCATGTGATGATTTAGGCGCTAATGCTAATAACAGTCCAAGGCCATAAATGTTGCCAACTATCCTGTGCTTTATTATTTTAACGAATTACTCCAAAATTGACAATAAATAATCAATAATTCTCATTATAATCAATGTTACAACACCTTAACCAACCTTAAACCATATGCATAGGTTTGTTTTTATTAGTATTGTTGCTGCATTCCTTCATATATTCTGTATTACACACATAAATCTTGGCTTAACAGTTCATCTAACCCGCAAAACTAAATTCAAGTTTATTCATAGAGCGCTTTCAACATTGGACATTGTCCCAACGCAGCTTTACAGAGATAAAAAAAAAAGCTTATAAAGTTGGAATGTATGTATAATGTTAGTGCCTAGAAGTTTGTTCCTTATACATAGGAGTGAGCCAGTGGTGAATGTAAAAAAATAAATAAAATAAAAATCTCATTGTGATTGTATTTTGGAAGAAACCTTGAGAGGAACCAGACTAAAAAAGGCATATCTGGATGGAACTGAATGTCAATGGAATTACAGTTCCAGCGTTGTTGAGGTGTACTGTTGAGTATTCTGGTCAAAGTACAAAGGATCTGTTTTCATTGCATTCTACATGGACATGTCTCTATACTGAAAACTATTTAATAATTTTTTTCAACAAGTAACTTTTTTTGCACTGTTTTGGCCTGGAACCTCGATACTCGCGACCTTGACACTCGCAACCTTGATAGCTCGCAACTTTTCATTTTGAATAAAATACATAACAAAATGTTTGAAAAACTATTTCAATATTGAATTATTCATTTAAAGTAGCAAATAAAACATGTCAAGTAATTCAGATTTTTTGTTGAGTTTACAGTACACGTACAATTCGCCTTAAAAAAGGAACCATCAAAAGGAGAGTCAAAACCTTGCAATTTTTTGTTACTCGCGAGGGGTCATAGAACGTAACCCTATTGACGTTGCACTGTACATTGCTATTTGCACGTCTGTTTACATGCTTAGTGCATTTCATTGGCCCGGTACTCTGCACAAAGACAAAGTTGAATCCAATCTAATAATAAAAAACAAATATCTAAATCAACATGTCAAATACGGTGTGTAGTCTAATCGCTCACAAAGTACGGTGAGGGTTCTAGTCCTCTCTGTCCTGGATTGTGTGACTGGAAAGTCCCGACTGGAATGTCTAATCAAACGTTGGAAGTCTTCCCGAGAAATGTCTCAACACTACACATTCATATGGATGGTGGTCAAAAACCTTTTACCCTCCCATGCAGAGAAATAAGAAGGGATGTGCAGAAAACCAGTCTATGAACCAGACTTAACACTGAAGATATTGAGGTTCGATGCCCCCCTGGAATTTATAATAGATATTTAGTTTCCTGAAGATTTGAGAGAGATATGGCTACGTTTCATATGATTTACTGCAGAGAAGTGGCATCATTTTGTTTTTAATGAGTTTTTATCTATTTGGAAAACAGCATGTTGGCATTTAAACAATTTTTTGTGCTTTGCAGGTGGTGAAGTAAAAAAAAAAAAAAAAAAAAAGTTTGGTCTGTATAGACTCTGTTTTGCTGACGGTGTAAAATGTGCCCCGAGTATTGACCCATGCTGTTGGCAATAAAAGATAAAAATAAAAAAACATGCCACAATTTATAAAATCATGCAGATAGATAGATAGATAGATGGAAATCATTTGTCTCAAAAGGATGCCATTAACTATGGCATTAAACACTCATTCCTGTTTTTTTTTTTCTTTTCAGCATATGGTAAGCTTAATGTGGTAGAACGCCTGTGAGACAAGTTACTACCTGTTCTGTAGCTACATTAAAGCAGCGGAAAAACGTTCAATCATCAGCCTCTTTCTCACACAGACGCACACAAAGCACAGCCTTCCGGTTTTATGAGGGAAAACATTTCAGTGCAAGCGAGACTCCTTCCATAAAAGTTCATGCTAATAATCATAATAAATGTCCCTAAATGTTAAAAATGACTTTATTAACCATTACTGCTGAAATAAGGGATTCCTGACATTCCTGAGCAGATAGACTTGAGCATTCAACCAGACTGTGGTATAAATAGAAAAAATCAAAGCAGCTCTCAAATGTACTTTGACCAGGGATTGAACCCATTGCATTGGAGGCAGGAAACCTGCCCCTGAATCACCTCCTACAACATCATTCCAGGATCAAATTCTCCTATAGTGTACCTGCAGTGTATTTTAATTGTACCCAGTGGTGTACTTTTATTTGCTCATATGGCCTTTGTTTCTTTTTTTCCCCTCTCTCTGTAGAGGTAGATCCCGGGTTGTACCACTTGACGTCAATGGGAGATCGACAGCCCGGAACGAGGCTCATGAGAAAAGGAACGTCATGCTGGAAGACACAGAGGATGAGTCAGATGATGTAGGAGTCGGGTATAAGCTTCATGCAGAGAGTTCATGCAGTTGAGGACATTTTTTTTTTATTGTATTCACTTTTTACTACATAAAATGTATTGGATTTAAATTATTTATCCTAATTGATGTATTGAGTGTCTCAGATCAAGAAGACCAAGAGGCAAATGAAGAGGCAAATGAGTCTGATGCGCTTTTTTGTGTAAGATGCAAATTACCCTGGCTACAAGGACATCATTGGTGATCAGTGCACCAAGTGTGAAGTGTTTCACTGTTTCACCACTGAGAAAACTGCTACATGGAATTTCAGTCACATGGTGGAACAGTGCTGGGACCGTTTCCATTCTCTCTCTCTTAAAATTGAGGACACCCCTTACATTTTAGCAACTGTACAGATTAGAGTACAGATACAGTACAATGAATTTACTGTCCTCTGAAAATTACAACATACAGCCATTATTGTCTAAATAACTGGCAACAAAAGTGAGTACACCCTGAGTTAACATGTCAAAACTGTGTCCAAAGTGAAAATATTTTGTGTGAGCACCAGTGTTATCCAGCACTGCCTTAATCCTCCTTGGCATGAAATTTACCAGAGCTGCACAGGTTGTTGCTGGGATCCCCTTCCACTCCTCCATAATGACATCACAGAGCTGCTGGAAGTCAGACACATGGCGCTTCTACACCTTCCGCTTGAGGAACCTTCACAGGTGCTCAACAGGGTTTAGGTTTGAGGAGATATTTGGCCACTCGATCACCTTCAGCGTCCTCAGCAAGGCATCTTTGCGGTGTGTTTGGGGTCGTCATGTTCTGCTTCAGAATGTCACAGTACATACTGGAATCCATGTTTTCCTTGATGTAACAAAGATACTGAACTGTAACTCAGTTTCAGGGTGATAATCTTATAGCTTCGGCCATCTTTGTGGAGAGCAACATTTCTAATACTTAAATCCTCAGAGAGTCTTTGCCATGAGGTTTCATGTTAAACATCCAGTGGTCAGTATAAGAGAATTGTACTCAAAAGATACACTAATTTGAATGGTCCTGACAAGCAGACAAAAACATGAACATGATAAACAAGCCATGTGGCTTTGCACAGTAACATGACTACTTTCTTGAAACATGGTTTCCGTGTCTTTGTGAGCAAAAGTTAAAGATCTCGACTAGTTGGCCATCATCTTTCACTCTTCCTTGGAAAACGTCTCCAGATCCGTCGGATTGTGAGCGGATCTCCTGTGCAAAGCTTTCTTCAAGACATTCCACAGGTTTGGATAGGATTCAGATCCCAATCTGACAGGGCCATTCCAAAAATAAACAAAAAACGTCTTTTGAACCCATTGCTTTGTTGTGATTCGTGTGGAACGTTAACTTGCTGGAAGGGGGCTTATTCTCCTTCATCTGCAGATCTTTGACCTGAAAAGAATGCTCTTTGGGAGATACAATGTATGGACAAAAGGATTGAGTCACCTGACTCTTTTGGAGTTAGGGTAGATCTTGAGTGATCTTCAAATCTGCACAAACACTACTAAAAAAATTTATGTACCATATGATCGGTATGTTCTTTTTGAACACCCAATTCCACATTGAATTCCCATTTGCTGTTAAAATGACCCACACTTCTCTGGGAAGAAGTTTCACTAGATTTTGGATGACTCCAATGGTCAGTGGTTACCTTCCTGCAATAAGTGCCTGACATTTTGGCTGGAGCTTATTACATCGTAAACTACACAATAGACAAAGATTAGCAACATGATCCAAGCTAGCCAGCTGTAGGAGAATGCTAAGGATGGAGCCACCAGGAAGAAGGAAAAGAGCAAGGCCAAGGAGGAGGTTCATGGATGTGGTGAGGGAAGACATGCAGGTAGTTGGTGTAAAAGAGGCAGATGTAGAGGACAGGGTGCTATGGAGACAGATGATCTGCTGTGGTGGCCCCTATGGGAGCAGCCAAAAGAAGAAGAAGAAGAAGATATATCAATAATACAAGATATAGTTTACATGGGCTGGAGTAGATCTTATTTGATCTTTAATTGGCCTTCAAAACTCCACAAGCACATTCCAATATATTTCAAAAGTTCTGGTCCACAGGGTACAAAAGGTCAGGAACCAGTTTCTGGACCATCAGATTGGTATGTTTTTATTGAACATTCCGTTCCACATTTTGTCCCCATTTGCCGTTATAGTAACCTCCACTCTCCTGGAAAGACGGTCCACTGGATTTTGGAGTGTGCTTGTGGAGATTTGTGCTCATCCACCCACAAGAATGTAAGTAAAGTCAGGTTCTGATGTAAGTGAGGTGAGAAGGTGTGTCAGCGTTTTAATGAACCCCCAAGGTGTTCAATAGGGTTGAAGCTCTATAGCAGAAGATCTGGGACTGTGATTCTGGAACAGGTTTTGGTCTCCTAGTTCAAGTGAATGGAGAATGTAATTTTAGCACAACCAAAGACATCTGCTGCATTTGTGTGAACCAGCTATGAGGTAAAAGTTTGCAGAAGAAGCAGATATTGCTGGAAAAGTCAAGTTAGTCGGCATAGCGCATCGCTGTGGTGTGTTTGATGTCGAGTTCCACAGCTGCTCTCTTCGTTCCTTGCGTTGTTTATCTACACAAACTGTATACAGCTCGTGTTCCATAATTAGCCGTTTCTAGACCTCGCCAGGCCAGCATTGTTAGCACCAAGGCTTCATTTCCTGCCCTGTTTAGACATTTCTGCTGCTTTTAAACATTTCTTTTTCACGGATTCTGCTTTGTGCTGAATCAGCTAAAAAGGATTCTGGAGAATGCAGTGTTTGGGGTTTTGGCACTTTGTAATAAAACACAGCACGTGCTAAAAACGTTCCACTTCGATGTGCTAAAATTCATTACAGGATTCTCTGGTGAAAGCATGTTGCTAAGTTCAAGATTAGCATATTGGCAATGTTTATATTTAGCCGTGTAACCGGTCAGCAGGGGCGAGGCTGTTCGATCACGTCTGACTGGACATTTTTTTCTGGTTTGATAAAAAAAAAAAAAAAAAAAAAAAAAAGGCCTCACATTTTAACTGGTGCCGTTTGATTATGGCCTTTCAATATAATTACCATTTATTCTCATCATAGTCTTTTTTTTTTTTTTTTTCCATTTATTTCCCTTAAAAATATATATTTTTGCATTTCTACTCTTTTTTTTTTTTTCGCCTTTTCCTCATTCTCTTTACATTTTTTTTGTATTATTTATTTTAGCTCTCCTTTTTTTTTTTTACATATTTAAAAAAAAAGTTTTTTCCTTTATTCAAATCGCTTTTTGTTTACATTTCCTCTCTTTTCTTCTACCTTTCTGCTCTTTTGTTTGCTTCATTTTGTATTTTTTTTACTTCGAAAAATTCAGTTGAATGAAATTATTAACTTTAAAATTACATTGCATTTTTTTTATTTTTTTTTATTTAAAAAAAAAAAATTGATTACCAATTTTTATCAATTATTTTTTGCTTTATTTATATAATTAATTAATTTATTTAATTGTTAATTTATTTTTTTACATTTTTATTATTATTATGTATTATTATCGTTTTTGGGGTATTATAGATCAAATCACAATCCAGAATGATAATTTCCATGGCTTGGATTTGTTCCATCAGCTGTCTCACTGTCCGGGTCTCATTTTCTCTCTCTCTTTCTCTCTCTCTCTCTCTCTCTCTCTCTCTCTCTCTCTCTCTCTCTCTCTCTCATGTAGTTATTAGCCACATTCTGACCTTTGACCCTGAGTGAATAGTAGTGGTGTTTATTCCCAGGACAAACAGATGCTGTTTAGGAGAAATATGTTTACAGTATGATGCCGACGTGAAAAGCATTTAAGACGGAGGAAAAGCTCTCTCACACACACAACACACACACACACACACGCACACACACACACACACACACACGCACAAGCCTCGGATTCCTCTCCTGCTTAGCTCTGATTCGCTGTGTAATCAAAACGTTTAATTTGAAACACTAATAAACCACACACACACAAGCCTCGGATTCCTCTCCTGCTCAGCTCTGATTCGCTGTGTAATCAAAACGTTTAATTTGAAACACTAATAAACTACGGATATTTTAAGTTCAGTCTCGGCATCAGGATGCTCTTTAGCTTGGAACGCGGTTTCATTACGAGCACTCGCTTGTTACGGCCAATCGGCTTCGTCCCATTAGAGCAAATGCGATGTTATTAAAGCCGGAGTACAGCTTTATTACAGCGGCCATTTTTAGCTTCCGCTACGTGTTTTAATAAACTCACACTAACGGCGTATGTGTAAATAAAACGAGGAACTTTCTACATCTTTACATTTAGCACAGAGGGAGAGAGAGAGTGAAAGAGAGAGCATGCATTTATCTCCTCTATTTAAGCTTTTCGTTTCTGTCTTACTCTTCTACCTTCACTCTTCTATCTCTCGTCTTTTCTCTCACTCTTCCGATTTCATTTTCTTTTTCTGCCTTTAATTTTTTCTCTCACTCCTCTGGCTTCACTCGTCTTTTCTGTCTCACTTCTTCAAACTTTGTTTTTCGTTTTCATTCTGGCTCACATTTTTGTCCATCTTAATTATTATTGCTGTCTTTACTCTCTTTACCTCTTTCACGCTCGTCTTCACTAAACTCTCTCCGTCTTCGCTCTTCTCTTTCTGTCTCACTGTTTTCACTCTTTCCACTTTTACACATTTTTGTCTCACTCTACTGTCTTCACTCTTTGTTTTTTGCTTTTTCCTGTCTTCACACTTCTATTTCTATCTCACTCGTTTTTTTTGTCCTCACTCTTCTTTTTTGTCCCACTTAGCTGTCTATTTTACTGCTTTATCTTTTTGCCTTTTCACGTTTTTGTCTCACTTTGTCTTCACTCTTCTGTCCATTTACCTTTTTTCCTTCTTTCCTTTTCTTTCTCACTCTACGCTTTACTCTACTTTTTTTTTGCCTTTTCTGTCTTCACTCTTCTATTTTTGTCTCACTTCTTTTTCCGCAGTCACTCTTCTTTTTTCTGTCTTCACTCCTCTTTTTTTTGTCTCACGCTACTAACTTTACTACTGCCTTTCCTTTTTTTTGTCTTCACTCTTCTGTCGTCAATCTTCTTTTCTTCTTTTGCTCCTCTTTTTCTGCCCTTGTTCTTTTTTTCCTGCCTTCATTCTTCTTTTTTGTCCCACTTAACTGTCTATACGCTGATTTTTTTGCCTTCACTTTTCTGACTTTTCACTTTTTTTTGTCTCACTGTCTTCACTTTTCTATTTGTCTTTACTCTTTTGTTCATTTAAGCTTTTTTTTCCACCTTTACTTTTCTTTCTCACTTTACTGTCTTTACCCTAATTTTTTGCCTTTTCTGTCTTCACTCTTCTATTTCGATCTCACTTCTTTTTCTGTCTACATTCTTTACATTTTTTTTTGTTCCACGCTACTGCCTTTAGTCAGCTTTTTCAGCGTTCCCTAAATTTTGTCTCCAATCTTTTCTTTGCTTTTGCTCTTCTTTTTCTGCCTTCAACTCTTGACTCTTTTTGAGCACATCCCAAAGACTCTCAATGAAGTTAAGGGTCCATTCACACCCTGTGGTTGAGACCAATAATTGAACCCTTTTGAAACAGAATAAAATTTTTTCCATGACCACAGGACACTTTTTCTGAACGATTTACAAAAAATGAGAAGCTACTTAATGAATTTAGGGATAAAAACCTAAGAACATATTCATCACTGCAATAATAACTTAATAAAAGCTTCTCCACCATTTTTCAGTTAAGAGCAGGTGGTGATTTTCTTTTGCCAGGCAGTTTATAACTGAGTATTAGTGAAAGAGAAATAGAGTGTGTGTGCGCGCATGTGTGTGTGTGTGTGTGTGTGTGTGTGTATGTGTGGTCACGAAACTAATCCTCACTGATGTTTTGCAGTACTTCGTATGTGTAAAGTGTTTGAGAGATGACAGGACGCCTCTCGAGGGATTTTTCACTTTAATCTGCACTTAAAAGTGAATCGCACCCCCAACCCGCTTCCTAATGCACTCTGGTTAACCTTCCCCAACGACGCCGAAGTGTGGAAAAAGACCTCGTACCTAAAAACGAATACGCAGAGACATTTACTTTGGTTTAATGCGTGACAAAAACGTTTTATTGCATGTGGGGAGTGGAAGGCCATCAGGGCCAGCAAGGCTTGATCTAAATCACTATTTTATGTTTAATATATCTATTTTGCACGTGAATATGTATGAAATGATGATCGATTCTTTTCATTTTATAGCATTTCTCTCCATTCGAGGGTAAGTTTAGGTAAAAAATTAAATTTTCAAAAAAAAATTAAAGTCCATGTTGCTTCAAGGCTGTTGCTTTAACCAATCAGACTGTGACATGCCGACTCCGAGGCCCTCTAGAAGGCGCCCAACAATGTCAGCATTTTCATGTCTTTTGATTGGACGTTAGTAGCAGTTTATTTACTCAACAATGGCAGACAGAAGAAATCTACTGAGAAAGACGTTTACGAGACAGAATTCTCATGAAAAGCTGGACATTGTGAGGAAAGGTTGGGTAAAAAAAAAGGACATGTTTTATGATTCGTTTAGACTTTTTTGTTTTCTTTTTGAATTTGCACAAATACAAACCATTTGTGGCGTCCCGGAATACTGCGTTTCTGTAAATTATCGATGGTTTCTTAAGGTGTTAAGAGGTGGATTGATTCAGGTATTACACCACTGAAAGCCTAGGTGTGAAATACACAGCCTGCTACAGCATCTGGAGATCAGGCATAACAGTATGACCACCTTTCTCATATTGTGGTCCCCCTTTTGCTGCCAAAACAGTCCTGAAATGCTGTTCAAGAGCATGAACTTCAGAAGTTTGAGCAACAGGAGCTCGTCTGTTGAATCGGACAACACTGATTAGCCTCCGCTCCTCACGTGCATCAATGAGCCTCGGCCGCACGAAACCCTGTCGGCGGTTCACCACTGTTCCTTCTTTAAGAATAAACACTGCAGTCCAGGAACATCCCACAAGAGCTGCTGTTTTGGAGACGCTCCGACTCAGACGTCTAGACATCACGATTTGTCAAACTCACTCAAATCCGTACGCCCATTTTTCCTGCTTCTAACACGTCAACTTTGAGGACAAAATGTTCAATAAATATCTCCACCCACTAACAGGTGCCATGATGAAGAGATAACCAGTGTTATTCACTTTACCACTCCTAATGTTATATAATGTCACAATGTTATTCCTGGTTGGCGTATAGAACCCGTATCAGCACTTGTCCCACCAAAAAAAATCGCTTCCGGATGTCAAAATGCTGTTAATAACTTGCGCACGGTTCCCTGTCAAACAGACGATAAGACTCTAGCACCATGAATAAGCTTGTATGACCTTCGACCTTCGTTCTTGTTCAACTCCGCCCACCACATCCCAGCAGGTTGGCCCCAGGCGGTATCGTGTTATCAGGTTAGTATGTGTGTGTGTGTGTGTGTGCTGTGGGCTGTTATTTTGGCTCTTTTTTGTCAGCAGGATGATAAATGACCAGAAGCCTTTTTACCACCTGAGACACTGCACTGCATCGTGGGAAATGGAGCATTGGATTGTGGGAGACGAACAAGGGAATCGAAGTCATCCGCGAGACACATAATGTGTTAATGGTGTTCAATGGCGTGAATTAGTTTCTACTAATATTATTCGGATTATAACATGACACATAGAGCTAGGGTCCTAATAACGAGGTGTTAGCCATTAGCAAAGATGTTTAGCAAAAGCAACGCTCAGACTCGGACCTAAATAAGGTCGTGCTTGGTGGCATTATTGTGTGCTTTCTCATTTCGCTGCTTCTCTCTCTCTGCCACTTCAACTTCGCAAATCACTATAATTATCTTCACCAGCTGTCCATCAAGTGCGCTTTCGCGTTTACGTCCGGCGCCAGCGTTGAAAAGCACGCCGACATTAGCGTTAGCGCCCAAGCATTCAGCAGGTATTTATAATTACTGTAATTAAACTCGTCTAAAAGCAGAATTCTAGTCATTTCCCTCAGGCGCTCAGTCCCAAAACCGCATACTACTCATTATAGTGAAGGTAAAAAAAAAAAGTGGGTCAGGGCACCACCTATGAAAAGTCATGATGTTGTCTGCTGAATACTCATCTCTGATTGGCTGGAAGGAAAGCCGGAAGTTCAGCCAATTGTGGCGTTCGAGTTTGGCGTCAGCTCGAGGTTTATATGTTGCATTTAAACAAGTGTAACCATTGTTGCATACAGTACCACAGTGTCCATACAGAGATACCTTCAAACCAAATGGAGGATTTTTCTGTGACATTTTATGGTAAATATGTAGATTTTTTTCATAAATGGCCCGAACAGCAAGACAAACAATGAAGTGAAGAGATTAAATTCTTGCACCAGAATTTACAACTTATTTAATACATTTAAAACATTTAATAATCTATACAAATATATACAAATAAAATAAAATGGGAATAAATAAATAATAAAAAAAAAATCACAGACACTTTTATTACTACATATATACGTTTTCAAATTTAAGAAAAAAAATATTTTAATAATCCTTAAATAAAAATAAAATAAATAAATAAAATATAAGATTTTTCTTTTTTGGGGAAAAAAAATAAAAATAAATTATAGTTTTTAATTTTCTAGACTCACATTTACTTTATTTTATTTATTTATTTTAAAGTCACTATAAATGTGGGATTCTGAAAAAAAAAATCAAATAAAAATGATAAGAAACTTATTTTTCTCAAATGGAGTTAAAAATAAAAATGTCCAATAAAATCTAATTAAAGATAATAACTTATATATTTGGAAAATAAAAAAAGAAGAAAAAAAATTTAACACTTTATAAAATATTATTTCTGGGGGCAGGTTAGGGTACAATTGTTAAATATTTATTTATTTATTCATAAGTTTTTTTTATCATTGTAAATAAAAATAAAAAATCTAATTAAATCTATTTAAAAACAAAAAAATAAAACTAAGGTAAAAAAAAAAAAGTGGAATGTGAAACAATTCCCTTGGGGCCGTAATGACAAGCCGAATGCCGAGACACTTCAACTCCAGTAAACCATCAACTCCAACTGACCTTTCACCTCTGACCTGGTAGGCTTTGCCACTACAAGTCAGCAGGTTGTTTTTGTATGTATCGTATGATCTGGTTACCGTGTGTGGTCTTTTTTTTTCCCTCTCTCATCTTTTGTCATTGTTTCTGTGGGATGATAAATGACCAGGAGTCTTTGCCACCTGAGATGTTGCAATGCATCATGGGAAATGGGCTTTGTCCTAAAGGAAAAAAAGCTTTTTTTTTTAACGAAACGAAAGCTCAGTACTAGACAGAGTGTATAAGTGAGGCAGAACTTGCTTTATGACCCACATGAACCTACAATACGGCTTGTTGTGAGAGAGGAAACTGAAAAAGGTGCTGAAATAAATAATTCTCTCTATCGCGCTTTTATCTCGCGATTCTTTCGCATGTGTATTAATCTTCCCTACTACCTGCTTTGTGTGCTCTCTTTCTTCTCAGACGCTCTCGGTTCAGCAGACCCTGGTGTGGGAGTGAGGGTGAGATGGGTTGGCTCATGGGTGAAGAAAAAAAAAAGAATAGAAAAAAGCGAGAAAGAGAAAGAGCATTGGGAAGCAGAAAACTGATCCTCTTCCCACCTGGATACTAGTCAGGAAGCAAAGATTCAAGGTAGATACATAAGGTCACTTTTACACAACCTGCAAAACAATACAAACCCAATCTCTCGCTGTCTGTTCATCCATCTACAGTATCCATCTATCCATCCATCCATCCATCTACAGTATCCATCCATCCATCCATCTATCTACAGTATCCATCCATCCATCTACAGTATCCATCCATCCATCCATCTACAGTATCCATCCATCCATCCATCCATCCACAGTATCCATCTATCTATCCATCTACAGTATCCATCCATCCATCCAACCACATTATCCATCCATCCATCTATTCATCCATCCATCCACCTACAGTATTCATCCATCTATCTATCTATCTATCTATCTATCTATCCATCCATCCATCCATCCATCCATCCACCTACAGTATCCGTCCATCCATTCATCCATCCATCCAACTACAGTATCCATCCATCCACCTACAGTATCCATCCATCCATCCACCTACAGTATCCGTCTATCCATCCATCCACCCACCTACCCACCTACAGTATCCATGCATCCATCCATCCATCCATCTACAGTATCCATCCATCCATCTACAGTACCCACCCACAGTATCTATCTATATATATATATATATATGTATACACACACACACACACGTATGTAGGTACTGTATGTATATTATATCAGGTATTTTATGTATACACACACACCACACATTATGAATGGATGGATACTATAGATGGATGGATGGATGGATGGTGTAGATTGATGGGGATTATAATATATTATATATATTTATATTTATATATAATACCTAACATAATATCCATATCATCATGGAGCTGGTGTTGGTTTAGTTTAGGTGAAGGGGAAATTTTATGCTACAACATCCAACAATGTCTTTGTGGTAACTATTTTAAGAAAAAAAAAGCACTTATGGCTGAAAAAGTCAGGTGTCCCAAAACTTAACTTTTGTTCATACACTATGTTTAAAAAGTGACATCATGTGCTGTTGAGAGCAGCGAGGTCCAGAAGACCGAGACCCGAATCGTGCCGTGACCATGATAGAGGCGTGTCCCCCAGAGTACCGTCTACAGACCTCCAGGTCTCTGTCTCATAACGAATGCTGCAATTTTGCAGTGAAGGACGCCGACGCGACCTTCAGTCTATCTGATGAAGTCAAAGAACTGCCCCGAAGAAGCCATAGGTGGGGACGAGGGTTATTAAAAAAAGAAAAACAGGAACACTGGATGAATAACTGCTGAGATTTGTCTGCAGACTTTATTCGTCTCATACATACACAGCTGGGGTCATCGTTATCAGCCATCTATGGGAATGAATAGCAATTTCTGTGTGTGTGTGTGTGTGTGTGTGTGTGTGTGAGAGAAAGAGAGGACATTGGCAGCTCTCGAACTCTGTCAGGCACAAAAGGGCTCCCTGTTGAGTGTGAGTGAGTGTGTGTGTGTGAGTGAGTGTGTGTGTGTGTGTGAGTGAGAGACGGCTCTTTTTACAACGGAGACAATGGAGGCCGCTGATCAAAGTGCAGCAAAACGTGACACTGGCATTCAGGGTATCCATCTGGAGAAAAGCTACTACTGCGACCCAGAGACGGACAGAGCAAGAGACAGAGAAAGAAAGAGAGAGAGACGGAGAGAAAGAAAGAGACAGACAGAGAGAGAGAGATATGCATTAGTAAGTGAGATCAGAGTGATAAAGGAGACTCATTACTGCGATGACACACTGCTTGATATTTGATGAGAATAATAGACCTCTCTCTCTCTTTTTCCTCTCTCTTTCTCTTTCTGCCAATCTCTCTTTTTCTCTCCGTGTCTCAGTGCCCCTTCCTTTTACCCTGCTCCCCTTCCTTGCTCCCGCTGTCCCTCTCTCCTGTCGTCTCAGACTTTCTCTTTTCATTCTCTTTTCATAGGGATCGAATGATAGTCGGGGGACGAGCGGTTAAGGGGGGTCCATGGGGGGCAACACAGATCACATGACAAGCAGGCTGTCCAACTCCTGACATCCACAGAGATGTTTAATACAGGAGGCACGGTTATATAGATGAGCATAGGTGACGGTAAGCTTCACCTCCAATTGTTACAGTTCCATGGAAAAGTGCCACGCCCACCAAAACAAATTAAATAAATGAATAAATAATACATTTCCTTAATAAAAGTATGTAAAAGAACTATTAAAAATCAACAAAAATTCTTGTCAATAGAAAAAAACAACTAGCCTTCTTGACTTTTCATTTGTAATGATTTTATTACTGATCGAAGCATCCGCTAAGCGCCATAGCACACTTTAGCCTAGCGAGCTAGCTCAATACAATTTTTCCATTTTGGCTGATAGTGGCTGGTTAGCGAACGAGCGAATGTGGCGTAAAACCAAAAAATGACCCGAATATTTCCCTTAATGAGTACCATATACGTTTACCATATGTGTAACCTAGCTAGCTAGCTAGCTAGCTAGTTACCTTAATTCCCAGACTATTAAGCCACACCCACTGAATTTGACAAAGATTTTAATTTTGAACATAAATAAGCCGCACCTGTCTATAAGCCTCAGGTGTCTACACTGAAACTAATGAGCTTCACACAGGCTTTAATGAAAGACAGTGTCTGTTACACGGCTTGTATCTAAACAGTAGCCTACCAAGAAAGTCATTGTTCACTGTCTTCCTCCTTTCTTTCACAACTATTTCTCTCGAGAGTTTATCTTTTGGCATCGCCGTGCGTTTAAAAATCACCATCGGTGAAGCTTTTCTCCAGATGCCGTGCAGCTTAGAACACAGGTGATGTGTGTTTTTTCATGCTCGGTTGTTTTCAGCGTGAAGAATGATTCGCATTTCCTGTAGACTGTCCGAGTGAGCGGCAGGTCAAACTTCAGAGTAACATCATCCATATTTATGATGTGGTGCGGCCCGATTCAGTGGGAGCGCATCTGATTTAATACAAATATTTCATTGGTTCACCTGAACCCGTTCTGCAATTTCATTGGTCTAATGTTATGGGGTTCAGTTTTTTGGCTGGAAGTTTGTGAAACCGGGAAAACCCAGGAAAAATCTATAAATTAGCCGCTTTGTTGTTTAAGCCGCGGGGTTCAAAACGTGGGAAAAAAAGTAGCGGCTTATAGTCCGGAAAATACGGTAATTAACGTGTGTCTGCACATTAACGAAGAAACTAATGTGGTGTAAAACGAAACTCTTTCATATATGGTGATGGAGAACAAAGGCTAATTATCCTGCTAACCTCGCTAGCTAGTTCACATATTGCCCCTTTGCTAGCTAGCAGCCCGTCACTGAACATGCTAATGCAGTGTAAAATCAAACATTTACACACATGGTAACGGTAAATCAAGCTTTATTTAGAACATTGTGACCATTTACGATGCGCCACAAACAGGACAGAAACAAAATGCCCCTCCCCCCACTGCCCCATTGGACCAATAGGAGTTGAGTATTGAGACGCTGTTAAGTGTTTGTTTGACCCCTAAACAGTCGTTTAAGACTCAGCCTGCTTGCACGGCGTCTGCTTTTCTGCCTTTAATCTCACTTCAACCACGAGCTCCGGAGACCCACCTGCTTCTGTTTACAGGGTCAGATCGCTCTTTCAGTCCTTCAGACCTCCCCATAAATCTGTCCATCTGTCTGCAGGATGAAGACCAACAGCACACGGGGACATGTGGTATCTGTTACGTGCGTCAAATGGGCCTGCGATTACGAGACGTTGGGGGGAGGGGAAAGAAAGAGAGAGAGAAGGAGAAAAAGAGAGAAAACAGAGGCAGAATGTACAGTATATTACATAATTGTATTCGTTTATTTTTACCCTCCTCACATCATCCGTTCAGCTCTTGGTAAAAAAAAAAGAAAAGAAAAGTGAGGGACGAGATGGAAGAAAGGAATGAGAGAGAGAAAAAGAGAGAGAGAGTCAAGAAAAGAGTGAGGATTAGTTCTCCACACATGTTCTGCAGATCTCCGTGTGTAGGTCAGATTGAACGAAAGACAGATGCAGAAACAGGATTTCTTTTCTTTTGTCGGTTTCTCCCATCCCTCGTTTCCCTCAGGGCTCGAAAAAGAATCAACAAAATCATCCGTCTATCTATCTTTCTCCCTTTCTTGTCGTTCCTGTGTTTTAACGGAAAGCAATGGACAGCATCAACGTTTTACAGAGTGCCACGCGCAGATGTTTTGGCGCCCCGTAAAGAGCCTGAGAAGATCCGATCTCTCAGAGTGAACAGCCGTGTCACTAAAACCCTCCTCCATGCCGTGTTCTACAGCTGTTAGTTCCAGGAGTTTAATCGTGGAGGTCAAAGCCCTGAGAACATTGAGCCGTCACAGCCAATTTAGAAGCTAGCTCATATAGCCTGCTATCTATTAGCTTCATAGTTAACTGGCAGAAATCTGCTGACAGAACCTTAAAGATGTCCATCATTTGTTGTGGAAGTTATTAAGGGGATTAGGGTTCCAGTTCGCCTCTTTTTCTCCCTTGTTCTTTTTTTTTCTGCTAGTCTTTTCATAATTTAAAATTTTTCCCACAGTAGTACCATTATGTTTCCCCATTTTTCCCCCCATTAGTAAAAAAAATGCCTCCTCTTTTTCCTCTCGTTCGTTTTTTTCTTCTTTTTTTGACTTGCTTTTTTTCCCCTCAGCTTGATTTTTTTTTGTTTTGTCTTTTTCTCATAGATTTTTCATTCTTTTTGATTTTCTTCACTTTTAGGTTGAGTTTATTCTCTTTTTTCCCTCTTAATTTAATTTTTTTTTTTTTACTTTTTGTTTTTGTGTTATCTTGCATTTTTTTCTTTTCTATACTCCTCACCGTTTTTCATCTTTCTCGCTTTATCATTGATTTATTTTTCTTTTATGTTCTTTATCTTCTACATGATTTCTTATTTTTCTTTTTTTTTTTCCTTCTCATCATCCATTTTTGTTTGTCTTTTTGTTTCTTTGTTCAGTTTTTTTTTTACTATATATAAAAATGTGTGTGTGTGTGTGTGTGTGTGTGTGTGTCCAGGGTCATTTTAAGGTAAGAAGGTAATTACGGAGTTTGGATAAAACAGTGGGAATATTGCTGAGAGGCAGAAAGTGATTTAAAAAGGTCAGCAGTCGAGTCGCTCTCAAAGTCAAGAGTAAAAAAAGGGAAGGAAAAAAAAAGCACAGGACCAGAAGCACGGCACGGTGATGGATCACCAATTTTTTTACAGTAAATAGAGAAGAACCTGTGGTGGAGCTCCGGCGGAGGTGAATGAACACAAAGTGGAGGAGGGGCTTCATCTTTAAACGCCTGACCTCACCGCTAGTCAGTGTGATTAGCACAATGTCAGCCATTTTCCACAGAGTTTTTAGACCATAATTGACCTGTTGTGACCTTTCATTTAACATATAACAGTTTTAAGAACTTCGCTAGCAATAGTGAACAGTAGCTAACTGCTGTGAACTACTTAGCAGTAGATAATTATCTTACAAATTTTACCTCAGAGCTCATGTCGACTATCGAGCTGAAATGACAGGCAGGCTGAAAAGAAGGAACGGATGAATAAAAAAGTGGAACAGGCGAATGAAAAGAGGAAAAAGTCTCGGAGGAGTGCGTCTCTATGGGAACGTCTGGACAAACGCCGCGTCTTTTTTCCTTCATCCTCGCCAGAAAAGTCAGCCACAGCTCATCAATGTTTCATATGCAAATGAGGCTCATTAGAATTAATGATTGTCCTCATTTGACAAGAGACAGGAGAGGAGAGGAAGAAGACATGAGAGAGAATGAGGGAAAGAGAGAGAGATGTGAAAAAAAAAGTGATGCGTCTCTGGGAAGAAAGACATGAAAGAGATTATGTGAAGAGAAAGATGATAGAAAGAGAGAAAGAAAGAATGATGTGAAGTAAGAGTGAGAAAGAGAGGACAGTCAGTGGGGAAAAAGTGAAGAGAAAATATAGAGAATGTGTAGAGAGTGGGAGGCAGAAAGAAAGAAAGAAAGAAAGAAAGAAAGTGGAGAGAGTGAGGGATGGACAAAGTTGAGAGAAACAATGGAAAAAAATAGAGATGAGAGAAAGAGTGTGGGAACATTTGGAGAAAGCCAATGTAAAAAAAGAGAGATGATGTAGAGAAAGAGTGAGAGATACAGTAGATAGAGTGGACAGTGGTGATGTAATGAAAGAGAAAAGGAAGAAAGATGAAGTGAATGAAGAGCCTGGAAAAGATAGATGTGAAAAAAAAAAAGATATATATAGAGAAAGAGGTTGAGACAGGCACAGTGACAGAAAGAGAGAGGGGAAGAGAGAAAGAGAGAGAGAGAGATGGGAGAAAGAGCTGTTTTGAAGGAAAAAGACGTGTCTTACTAAAGAAAAATGATGTATAGAGATAGAGAAAGTAATAGAGAGAGAAAAAGAGAGGGAAAAAGATTTGCACAAAAAGAGTCATGAGAGTGAATAAATATCAATATGCTGTAAATCTGTTTTTTAATATTTTATCTTGTTATTTCTATCACTCTTTTCTATCATTCCTTCTTTTAGTATCATTTTTTTTATTTAACTTTTTTGAGTTTTTGAAATAAATTTTTGCACTTTTTTTGCAATTTTTATATCACTTTTTGTTCTTTCTTCTCTTTGTTTATGGCTTCAGCAAGCGAGAGACACGTGAGCTGGATGGATGGATGGATGGATGGATGGATGGATGGACAGTCACATTAATGGTCATATTAATGGACACAGAGACAGGCAGGAATATATGTAGTAAGATAAACAGCCTGATGGACAGAGACATTGACAAATAGACAAAAGGACAATTACAAATGCAGACAATCATAGAGCCAGACATAAACATTCAGATAGACAGATGGACAGGGGGACAGAAAGACAGAAATATGGCATGTAAATAGATAGACATATAAATGGCTGGACATAAATAGATAAACAGACAGAATAAATAGATAGACAAATAGATAGATGGACAGAATAAATATATAGACATATAGGACAGACAGTCTAATATAAAAAAGAGAGACAGATAGATATTCAGATGGACAGGTTTGGGCAAAGACACTTTCAAAATGTAATTTAAAATAAAAACCGCCACTTTTTGTCTTTTAAAAAAACAAAACAAAAACAAAACAAAGGCTTCCATCAATTGGCCTATTTGATCTCTTTATCATCACACCAACTCAGTAAACGACGTCTGATAGCAACAGCTTTTCTCTGCCCGAGTCACGCGATACATCTCACATCTGCAACCAGATGTAATATTCACATATGTTCCCCTGTGATCTAACAGATGAAGGTCTATTTGTAAGTAACTGGTTTAATGTTTGCGATTGACCCAATTATATCCTAATTTAGTGACTTGTTCGGTAACAAAGGGCTACTTTACATCAGCAACACCGACTCAATGGCAAGCAAGTAGTTCATAAGAAGACGATCACTAATGAATCATTTGCTTGTGGATGCAAAAATCCCGATCTTACTACAGATATTTCGTTTGGGGTACGATATTCGGCAATGGAAGGTTTATTTAGCAATCGCTGGACGCCTATTTGAAAGCTGGCAGCTGCACGTTACTTATGGTACCTTCACCACCTTCTTCCATATCAATCAATTCGATATTTGTTTCCTACAAAAATACAAAAAAATGTGAATCCACTTTCATAAACGGCTTAAATACAAATTACAATTTTATTTTTGAAATACATGCATCATAAATACTGCCAATCTTCGCAGATGAACAGACAGACGGTTGTAAATGCAGACAGGAAGACTGACAGACAGACAAAAACATCAGACAGCAGACAGATATATAGATGGATAGGTGGACAGACAGACAGATGATTTGATAGGTTGACTGAGTCAGACAGACAGATACACGATCAGTAAGACGGGTGGATAGACCGTCAGACGTACAATCAGGAAAACAATTGATTGGTAGACAGACAGATGGATTGCAGGAAAGACAGACAGAAAGCTACCTGTATACAGTTACCCAGGCAGAATCACACACAATCTAATAACTAGCTAACTGACAGACAGGTATGTGAGCAGACAGAGAGACAAACAGGAGCATTAGAAATCCAGACAGATGGTCAGGTAGACATTCAAACATTCATGAAGACGACAGAGAGCAGCGAGACAATATATTTCTTCGTATGTAGGAACGTTTAATAAATAAATAAATGCAAACCAATAAGGAGACTAAATACATGTGCAGTGATGTGACACACAACAGGGGTTTCCCAGGGGCCCTGGAGAACTAAATTAAGGGTTTAATCTCTTGCTCGTTTGCTCGTGTGTGTGTGTGTGTGTGTGTGTGTGTGACCTAAGCAGGAAGATGGAGGACTGGAAGTTTTTTTTACTTTTTAATCTTCTGGGTGGAGAAAGAGAGAGATAATCCTTGTTAGGGTGCAGTTCAGGATAATTTACAATAACAGGGTGATTAGATAAATGGTTGCCACATTTGGAGCTTAGTACACACACACACACACACACACACACACACACACACATTTATATATACATACATTTTCTTCCTCCCTCTCTCTAGCTCTCTCTTCCTCTTTCACTAGGGCTTTAGTAAATCAGAAGCACCTGGAGGAACACGGCAGGTCTCACGTGAAGATTTACAGGCGGATTTCAAAAGGTGCTGAGCTTCACGGTTCTGTCTCAAATCCTGCGCCATGCCCTGCAATCACACACTCCACGTTATGGGGACCCTCACGAATCGTACACCAAAGTAAAACGAAATGACAGATTACCTTGCTGTGGCTCCACCAGAACAACGAAAGGTTACAATCCAAGATGGCCACCACAATCCTCTCTCTCTTGGGGTGTCGGCCATTTTGAAAAGAAACAAACCCAATCAAAATTCCTGACCTGACTCAAAGATTTGAATTATCTAAAAAAAAGAAATATTAAGAACACCCTTCTGGGAAGGTCTTCCACCAGATTTTGGTGTGCGCTTGTGGAGATTTGTGCTTGAAAAATTCACCCCGAGAGGCGTTCGATAGGGTTTGAGCTCTATAGCGGATCAACCCATGAAAGCCATGTGTGCCAACTTCTTGTAGTAAACGTTTAGGGAAGGAGCACAGGAAAGAGACAGTACTTTTGTATTAGGGACTGTATACTTTTTGTCCATATAGTCTATCCCAATGCTAACTAGCGCTCTAGTTATTCTTGCTAGCAGAAGTAGATAACGACTGGATCATCATCCTAAATGATTATGAATATCGTCAGCAAAATGAGAAAAAAAAAAAAAAAGGAATAATAACGAAGCCAGATTCAGGCGGATGTGAAAGGAAGGCTGGTGTTAAAACCCTTCTAAAACCTCCCCGAGTGTAGATACAGATCAGCAGTCATGTCACTATCTGCCTTGCTAACAAGGGGATTAGCGATAAATATGTGTATATATATATATATATTTGTAAAGTGGTTTAAATCCAGTTTAACTAAAGATCAGTATAGATTTTACATCTAAACGTTTCCCATATTTCCATTAGAGAAGGACATGTGGTGTGTATTAAAGGTTGTGACCTCGGGATGGATTTTCTTTTTTTGTGCAAAGGGTTTCTTGTTCTGTTTTTAATTAATTCCAGGGTGTGTGTGTGTGTGTTTGTGCATTTGGGTGCGTGTGTTTTGCTTGAGCCTAATGGAATTACAGTCCGAAGGAAACTTTTAAAAAGATAATGCTGCACTGCATTTCAGGAATCACCAAAAAAAAAATTACTTTCTCTCTTTGAAGCGCACAGAAATCACGGAAACGTTAGCAGCTAAAACGGTGCACCATCGAACTTAAGCGCTGTGTGTGTGTCGGATTGTATTGTGATAAGTCTTGGTTCTGATTGTATCTGACATTATCTACACTCGCAGTTGGACAAACGTCAACAAAACTCTACAGAATTGAGGAACATTTTCAGGGATGTTATTTATCATAATGCCATTGTTACACATCAAGCAGCTTCGTGCACACACTTTTTTTAGCCACACTGCCACAAGAAAATGCCATTTTCTGACTTTATATAATGTATTTCTGTATAAAGTGTAATCATTAATGCAGTATACACATTATGCAAGATCAGGCATAACATTATGACCACCTGCCTGATATAGTGTGGGTCCTCCTTTTCCTGACCCGTCAAGCATCAACAGCATGGACTTCTTCAGCAGTTTGAGCTACAGGAGCTCGTCTGTTGGATCGGACCACACGGACCAGCCTTCGCTCCCAACGTGCATCAATGAGCCTCGGCCACTCGTGACCCCATCACCGGTTCACCACTTTTGATAGACACTGACCAATTCAGACCAGGAACATCCCACAAGAGCTGCAGTTTTGGAGATGCACTGACCCAGACGTCTAGACGTCACAATTTGGTGTATATAAACCACTAAATGATTTCTGTTGCTTTTGCCTTTACTGCATTCAATACCAATGAATCATTTTCTTACTCCGAGATCAGTCTCTACTAAAAAACTTTTTTATGTATATGGTACATAAGTGAGTGCACCCCTCACATTTAAGCAACCATTTTAGTATCTTCTCAAGAGACGATACTATAGAAACGAAACTTGGATATATTTCAGAGTTGTCAATGTGCAGTTTGTATAGCAGTACAGATTTACTGTCTTCTAAATATAACTCAACGACTCAACATACAGCCATTATTGTCTAAATAGCTTGCAGTAAAAGTAAGTACACCCTCATTGATCACAGCTGTATGTTGTGTAACTATGAAAACTCGCATGTATCCATATCCAAGTTTGATGTCTATTGTATTATCCCTTGAGAAAATGCTAAAAATGGTTGCTGGGGTGCACTCACTTTTGCGAGATACTGTGTGAAAGGACAATATATCTATCATCTTTTGGGAAAAAATTACCGTGTACAAATTATTCACCCGAAAGTCAAACTACACTAAATGGACCCAGTTTTCTGGACACCTGACTATAAGTTACTCACCCACTGAGCCACCACTTCTCACCTGACCATAAGATTCATAGTGAAGTTATTTTGGAAAGTATTTTGATCCCCCTTTTTTCCATGTGGAAAAGCAGAACAAGAATATTTGACACTTATAGATGAAAAGTTCATAACCGAACCCCCGATAGGTTTAAGATTCTTCAGAACATCTTCACAAGCCTCAAAAATATCATTCTCAGTGGAGGATCCTCTTATATTCAGGGTACTCCATCTCAGATTGATCGTTGTTCTGATCATTGCTACAAAAAGGTACATTTCCAAAAGTAGAAAGTGTCTCGATGCTCGTCTCTTTCACCTTTCCGTGCTGAAGCTCCATCCTCAATACCAGACAGAAAATAAATACACTGGGGAGAATCTATTACATTAATCATATTTTATTGCTGGGGTCTCGGAGACCCTGAACAGATGTTATGAATCCTGTACGTTGTTGCAGAGGTGGTCTGAAATACAGGATCAGTACAAAATAATTGCTTATTTCCAGATTTTATAGAAATAGAACTAAATTAGATGATTAAGCGGATTTAAAATGTTCTTTTTAACTCCGGCTCTGAGGTCTTATGGACCCTAGACATAAAATAAGGGGTTAACTATACTGCGTCGAATGGTTTACATTACGTTTTATTACCCAGTCTCTTTTCTTACCTGCTGTTAGAGACCATGTGGGGAGGGTTTTGTGATTTTTTTTCATAATAACCAGCTGTAAAAATGATTAGATTGGCAAAGGCTTTGTTTAAATTTATTCTGCTATAGTAAATTTAAATAAACAGTAAGAGAGGAAATGTAAACTCTTGCCATATAAATGGACCAAAGGAGATTTATTGATAATGTAGCATCATTGTAAATTTTAGTATTTTCTATATTTAGATTATATTCTTTAAATGTTTACTCTTTAATTTGTATATTTATTCATATGAACAAGTACGTCTTCATAACCGAGGTTCGAAAATCAACAATAAATTTGACAATCAACAGAATCAGGAAGTCAAAAAATGCCAACACACTCTTGGTTATTATTTGTTGTTAGCAGTAACAGTGTGAGATGAAGGTAGTAATGTGATTTTTGCAGCATCGTGGTATAATTTTCGCCTGTTTCTCTTTTCAAACCTGCCTTCAGATCCCTGAGGCTGTAAGTGTTCCTCTAATAGACTTGTGCAATTTCAAAATCTTCCAGATATTTGCTAGAAAATTGGCTAGTCCAGGCTGGACCTTTTTTCAGTTACTGGTTATATGCTTGGAGTCGCTACTGTCTTTTGGAAACGTCCATCTTCCATAAAGATTTTCCTCAAATATTTCCCAGTACATAGAATATATTGCGTGCACTATATACACAATATATACGCAGTAGTTTCTTGACACCTGACTAAACCTCCAATTCCATATTTAATCCCCATTTGCTGTTAACACCCACTCTTCTGGGAAGATGTTGAACTGATTTTGGATTGTGTCTCAGAAGGCCTGAGGTAAAGTCAGAATTCCAATTCATCCCAAAGGCGTTCAATAGGGTTGAGGTTGAAGGTCTACAGTAGGCCACTCAAGATCTTACAATAGAGCTCCATATATGCTGGCATTGTCAATCTGAGACAGATTTGGGTCTCCTAACTTCGTGATAACAGTTCAGAGAAGAACCCCATATGGCTGAAAAGGTCAAGTGTCCCAATACTTTGGTGTAGGGATTTTTAAATGGAAAATAGGCTGAACATTTTGGTAGTTTGAGATATTTATAATAAGGAAAATCTTCAGAATTCAAGATCCTTTCATTATTGTCCAGTGACGCTCTAATGGATAGATAACACCAAACCCATGGAGTGCACAGGGGCTCAAACGCACACTGCCCCTTAAGCAAACCAAAAGCAAAGTCAAACCAAATACTAAGAAATAGTCAAATTTATAAACACATTAAATATTACACTGTTCACAAGTTATGGCAATAATACAATTTGTAATAGATATTGTTAAAGGATTCAAGAATTAAAAACTAGTGGTCTGGACAAATGTTAGGAAAAGTGAATAAAGGAAATTTTCAGTATTTTGTGGCATGTTATTTATCATGTCGTCTCTCGAAAGCTTAATTTGGTCTTCCTTTCACAAGACTGTAATTCGGTCCACGGTTTATTACCATCAATATGACACTTTGGTTATTGAATCCATCAATATTACACAAAAACAGAGTATAACAGCGTTGCATCACAGACAGGAATCTCATACAGTAAGAATGCTTTTACTAAAAAGAAAGGCAAGTCTCCTTTCACTGTAGCCACAGTGGCACCGCCCACTTACATCATCTCGAGCAGAAGCATAAATATTACTCATTAAATGAGCACAAATTTTTTTGCATTTTTTCCATGAATTACAGTTTTTCTGGAGGATTTAAAATGAAGGCAAATTGTATGAAAAAAATGCTACATTTAAAACATTTTATAAAAAAGTACAGCAACCGTTTTGAACCGTTTTGGCCGACTTATCCTCGCGATGTTCAACTTTATCTTCGAAAAGTCTGTCTTGTAAATTTCCTTGTAATTGTGTCTGTGACAAAATAAATTTCTATTAGAATGAACTAGAGAATACACTATAATAATTTTTGACATTCATAAACAATTTTTTTTAAACATAAAATGATTTGGACCCTTTTGGCTCTCCACTGATCTACTTTGCTGCCTTATTATATTTATTAATTCAGTATGCAAAGTCAAATGTATATTACATATACTATGTGGTGTAATTTGCCTTTTTATTAGTACTCTGCTTCATTTCTTGCCTACTGATAAAAAGAAAAACAACCCCAGGTTCTAACTAAAGTTGGGAAGATCACACTTGTTTATGCAACCTGACATTGTACCGGACACCTCATACTACTGCTATCTCTTTTTAGTTCGTTCAAGGGTGTGTGTGTGTGTGTGTGTGTTTGCCCTGTAGGAGATTTGAGATTTCAATGGCAAGGCAAGTTCTGACCTGTGCCTCTGTTTTTACTTCGGCTGGGAAAAAGTGTCACAGTGATTGGACGATTGTGTGGGGGTGAACTTCCCTTTTTCATACGAATTATAGCAAGATTATTCAAATAACAGAAATTTTCATGTTTTAATTTCCAGGTCATTACAAAAAAATATATATAATAGCAAATCAATCTGAATGAGAATGAACACATTTAGATTTCCATTATGGATACAAAATATTCAAAAGGACTAAATAGGTTTATACAAATTCCTAGATACGGTCTATCCTCTGTGGGTGGCAGATCCTTTTTCTGTCATTGCTCCAATACTATGGAACTCCCAACCAATTGCATTTAGAACCATCACCACTTTGACTGAATTTAAATCAAGGCTTAAGACCCACCTTTTTTAACCTCCACTCTTAGTCAATGCATATGTGTTAGGACGCCTTAATTTTTCTGATATGTGGTGTATGTGTTTCATGTACTATGTAGTGTTCTATCTCTTGTCCTGTATGTTTTTGTGTCTGTGTTTGTCTCTGCTATTAACTCATGCAGCTGCATGTGTTCCTTCGCCCTGGGCAAATGTCTGACGAATATGTTTATGTATGTTCATTATATTTCATCTGTCTTGAAATATTGAAATATTGTACCCTGTAAATCGTCCTTGAGCTTGGGAAAGGTGCTATATAAATTAAACTTATTATTATTATTATTACCTCAAAGTGTGGAGGTTTTGCTCTCAAATCCAGAACATGCTGAATTCAGTTTTTGCAGTTAGAAGGTCTAAAAGATGCCTAATGGCATCTAAGAGGCCACTGGGATTGTGCCAGTACGATAAGTCAAATAGGGCGAACCCCGTTGGGGCTTGTGGGACCTCTTGTACTGCAAATAGCAGGAGCTCGAGGCATTCATCCCAATTCTGAACCTAATTTTTGTGCATTTGATTGAACAGGTTGACCAGCATAAGCACTCAGGTGACTTGATTTAGTCTCTAATATCTCCAATTTGTACAGTTTAAGGACGACGCATGAGAAAATGCTCGCTTTCAGGATCCCGACCGGGGTGATAACTCGATGAAGTGCCTCTGCAATGCTGCATGCTGGGAAGGTGTGCAGAGCTAGCCTTTCTGGGTATTGCGCAGTGCAGTAAAACCAACACAAAGCAATGTCCTCGTGCATTCTATTCTAATATCCCAATGAGGTCCATACCAATTTTGTTGAAGGGGACCCCCAATCGATGGAATAGGGCACAATGGAGCTTTTGGATGGCAATTGAAATCACCAGTTGATATTCGCTTCATACCACCGGCATAGATCATCAAGAATGGCCATCCTTAAAAGAGGAATTACCTCTTAGAAGAGGCATTTATCTTACTTATCTACTTATTCAATATGCTGGTAGCTAAAATAAATGCAGATGAAATGGCACAGAATTATGCCAAATGTTTTGCCCATTCATTACCTTGGTCAAAGCTTGCCTTGATGTTTATTTAAAGGTGTACTCATAGGGGGGGAACCTTTTTATGAAAGGTTGGAAGGACAAAAAAAACCTGAGAAACAAGAAACACTTGGAAAGACACAGCTGTCGGTTGAACCTCTGCCAACTAACCTGCACTGTCAAGAACTGCTACTACCAGCTTGATGATCTGTTTCACTTCCTGCCAAGAAATCGCCCCCTGCAGGGGTATAATGGTATTTTCATGGAGTTTTTAACCACAGCCATCGTCACAAATCACTATTACAGAAATCAATAGATTAGTAAACACATTTTTCAAAAATCTTCTTTGCTCTCTGATAGTCCAAGTACAGAACCAATGAACTCTTCATCCTCTGGCCATTCTGATGTGGGGTCACACCTAATGAAGACCCTTAGATTATTAGTAGAGGCATTCCTGCTGAGCAAAATCGGTAGGATGGTGTCAGGGGACAGTTCTGGAAATGTAGTAAGCTGGAGGAAGCTTCTGAAGTTCCTGCTGGTCTTTAAAGCATTGCACAGGTCAAGAAATACTTGTGAGGTGTTTAGTGGAGCCTGGTGAGGGACTTAATAATGTCACACAGTTGGTGGGGGGCTGTTGAGGCAGTGTTTGGAATTGTTGTTAATTGGTTTTTGCACAAAAAAAAAAAAGATGGTAAACTGCTCACGTTTAATATGTTGCAGCTGCTCAGCACACAAAAATGGAATAAAAAAAAGGAACAAATGTAACCCAAAAGAGGCCCCTAGTAACTTAAAGCTTTTGCCTTGATCTAAGGTAATGATCATATTTACAGCACTATTATCCAGAGCAACCTACAATTATCTTTTTATACAACAGAGAAATTGGGTGTTAAGGGGGCCTTGTTTAGGGGGCCAAGGAGATCAGAAATCTAATGTCTTCCCAATCAGCTACCACTGGACAGGAGTCTGCAATAAAATCTTAGTGAGCTGCACTACTTTTTTCTGGCTCAAATTAAAAACAAACGTACTTTCGGCTTTTCCCATTAGGGATCGCCACAGCGGACCATTCGCATGTTTGATTTGGCAAACGTTTTTACGCTGGAAGCCCTTCATAACGCAACCCTTCCCATTTATCCGGGCTTGGGACCGGCAATAAGGCTTGTGCAACCCTAATGGCTGGGGTTGGTTCGCTGACCAGCGACCGAACCCGGGCCGCAGCGGTGATAGCACCGCATCCTAACCACTAGACCACCAGGGATCAAGTCAGTCACAAAGAATCATCACCTGCAAACTTAATCCACCGCCTCTCTTTCTGCAGCCGACGCTCGACCATACACCCCACAGCCATAAAAAATGACTATGGTGTAATAAAATGCTTTTGATTGTGCTGGATATGCCATTAAACTGTATGTCGAATTTTGACTAATTGATGGAAACAAATCAGAAGCCTGTAATGTTGCTATGCATTTTTCATTGTATTAAAGCATATATTTTAAGAAACTGCTTCATAAGTACACCATGCACTGACGATTAAGGAGGAAATAAAGTAATGGGTATCAGAGTCGTTGTAAGTGCAGGAACACGGCCATGTTTTTTTCGCCCCTCGTCTCGGAAACGACTAAAACGCTTCCTCATGCTGTCGCTGTCAGACGTGATTTATTAACATTTAACACCAACGTCCTCTCCGAGGATCTGCAATGCGAAATCAACGTGGGCAGTGCAAGTGAAAGTTAAGAATATGGGTCAGAAATTATGCAAAGTACAGCAGGGAATTGATGGCTTGCAAATAAATTAAAATAATAATAAAATAATCTTTTACTCAGCGAGAGAAAATCAGTTCCACATTTTTAATTGAGCTGTAAAAGAACACATGGAGAGAAAGGAAAAAACAAACAAACAAACAACCCAGAACCTGTAGCTGGAGGTTAGTTTTAAATTATTATTTTTAGTATTACACACTACTGTTGAATTCTGTTTTCTGATTGGTCAGTTAATGTTTTCTGTCAGTAGTGCATTCGTTTGAATATGTTAATGTTTCTATAGTGACTGACTGGAAAAAAGCCAATAGAAAATGCCATTACAAAGATTTCCCAGTGGTTCCCATTATGCAGTGTGTTTGTGTACATCATTAAAATCATTATCGCCTTGCGACTCTGACGCAATCCCATGCATCATAACCCATCATCAGTACCAATATATCATCTCTAAGTCACTATTGGTGTTCTGTTGGTCCTTAGTGGTATCAGACATCACATTCCATACACAGGGTTCCACCATTAAAGGTCAAGTCAAGTTTATTTCTATAGCGCTTTCCACAACAGACAGATAGACTGCGGCAAGGAAAAACTCCCTTAGATGTTATGAGGAAGAAACCTTGAGAGGAACCAGACTCAAAAGAGGAACTCATCTTCATTTGGGTGACATCAAGTGTTTGATCATAAATTTTCAACAATACAGAACACTGGAAAGTGAGAACTAACATGAGTACTGAAGTATAAGATTATAAGTAATGTTCTTTCTACAGTCTTATACAGTCTTTATGGTTTTAAAACTAGGAGCTACTAAGCAACATTTTTGATCATCACAGATCCAGCATTAGCTATTCCATGCCAGAGCCTTTAAAAACTCCAGGAGGTCCAATGTCAAAACCTCACACATGTAGTGGGATCCAAATTGGCACCGGTCCGTCTCTATATAATTCCTATTATATGCAATTTAAGCCATTAGAAATTGTATAAGGGTTTTTGTTGTTGTTCAACAAAGGCTGTGAAGGTTTTTGTAACTTTTAGTCAACATTCACAGGAGTCTCCAGTGTCCGGTCTTCATAACAACCAGAGGTAAAGCTCTAACTTTCAGTTTTCCACCAGAGGAAGTTACACTTTTTAAAGAAATTACTCCTGACTGTAGGAACATCTACTGATCATCATCATCTTGGTCGATCAGCTTCTCCCATTAAGGGTCACCACAGCAAATCATCCTTCTCCAATTGCCATGAACAATTTTGATTGACAAAATTTGATAATCTCAACAATGATGGAACTATAATGAAATAGACATTCGGCGTCACCCAGATGAGAATGGGTTCTCTTTTGATTCCTGTTCCTTGAAAGGTTTTTACCTCATACCTCCAACGAAGTGCGTCTATCGGAGTTTCATTTTATGGTTGTTAACTATAACCAGAAGCTACGTGTTTTGCTTACAACATTTCAAATGTTTGTTAATGAGATGCTAATACCCAGGAACTAGCATGACTTTATTTAAACTATAATCAACCTAACCATTAGGGTTGCACAAACTCAGTGCCGGTCCCAAGCCCGGATAAATGGGGAGGGTTGCGTTAGGAAGTGCATCCAGCATAAAACATGTGCCAAATCAAATATCAGGATCAGGAATCAGACTTTCATATCGGATCGGACGAGGCCCGGGTTACCAACGACCGCCATAGGTATCGTTAGCCGACAGGGTACCAGTGGAAATTGGGCTACTGTTGGCCGAAAGAAAATATGCAGGTAGTTGGTTTGAAAGAGAAAGATGTAGAGGACAGTAGTCTGGAGACGGATGAGCTGATGTGGCGCCCCCTAATGGGAGCATTCTCATAGTTTCACTGTGTGGGCTAAAAAAATTACTAAGTAATTAAACTAAAAAACAGTAAACAAAATCTGCAAATCTAAGTATACATAGCATTATTATATTACTATTTTAATGCAACATGTCTGTTTTATATAAAAAAAAAGAATATCATGTGTAAAATATCTGCCGTTTCTTTTTTTAATAATTATTTAATAATTTTTTTATGGGATGTCTTGAAATTTGATAGCTTTTAAGACATTTGCTACATTTTAAAGTTACTACTTTGGTTCAAACAAGGACAAATTAGCAAAACATTTTTGCTATTATGATATCGACTGTCCAAAAGTATTGGAACGGCAGACTTTTTCAGCCATATCTGCTTTTTCACAAAGTTGGTACACAATTGTACCGGTTGTCTTTGGATGCATTACTATCACCTTTTCCCTTCACTCCAAGAGACCCAACCATGTTCCAGCATGTTCCCAGTTAGATGAATATGCTTTAAATGGGTTGGAGTAGAAGATCTGCTACACAGTTCTGACCTCAACCCAACTGAACACCTGGGATGAGGTCTTCACTTGGGATGAATTGGAATGCTAACTTCACCCCAGGCCTCCTCACCTCACTTACATCAGTAGCTAACAGCAAACATGAACTTTATGTGAAACCTGAATGTTCAAAAAGCGAATTGTACGATCAGGTGTCCATAAACTTTTGACCAAATAGTTCGTAATAATCATGATTCTTATTATTCAGAATAATATTTATTACTGCCAATTTCAATTAATAATTTGTGAGTAATCAAATTAATATCAAATGCCAGCCATTGTCCTTTTAGGCTAAAACCAATTCATACAATGAAAAAAGAAAAAAAAACTAAATCTATTCCAGATGTATTATATCTTGTTCCAAAGCCTTGATCCAGAAGACTGAAAATAAAATCAAAATCTGTGTTTAATTTTCTGATGGTTAAGAAGCTAAATTATGCACATAAGCTAAGCACATGCCTCGATTAGCTTTCAACTGCACAATACACCAAAAAACGAATATATAAGAAACCTAGAAATTCCAAAACATGGACTTTTCTATATTTAGCTCGCTGAGTGAAAGAAAAATCAATCCCACATGTTTGATTGATCTGAGAGGAAATTGTGCATGAGAGAAGAAAATCATGGTCTTTTCCTGCTTTCCTGTAGCTGTAATTGTGAAAAAAAAGGAAGGAAGAAAAACAGCGTTGCCTCAATAAGCAACACTGAATGCAAATGAGACACTCGTTTGTAAATTTGCTGTGGTTTAGCGTTAGAGTGTGTTGCATGTTGCAGCGCTCGAGCGAAGGCCCAGGTGGCCATTTTTTCCCCACAGCCACTTCCTGTTTATGTCCAAGAATTATGCAAATAAGCCATTAACAAGGCTTCATGGGAATTTATTCAAAGGATTCGTGGGAGAAAAGAAACACCAAGTCAGCTCAATTTTCTTCCTCACCACAGAGAGAAGGAAACTGAAAGAATCTAATCTTATCTATCTATCTATCTATCTATCTATCTATCTATCTATCTATCTATCTATCTATCTATCTATCTATCTATCTAATCCTATCTTATCCTATCCTATCCTATCCTATCATATCAAAAGTATTGGGACTTTTTCTGCAATCCTTACATGTATTGAAGAGGAAGATTCTGAGTGACCTTCCATAGAGCTCTGATCTCAACCCTAAACACCTTTGGAATGAATGTGAACTCTGACCTCTGACTTCACCCTCAGGCCTCCTCACCTCATCTACATCAGTACCTGACTTTACTAACACCCTCGTGGTTGATGAACTCCAAAGAACAGAAGAGTGGAAGAGAATTATAGGAGCGATTTGGGACTAAATGTGGAATGCGATGCTCAAAAAGCAATATAACAAGCTATCTATTTCTTTCTACCTTAACATTTGGAAATTATGGCTTGATTAATTTCAATGCTACCTCAGTAAGAACCGCATTCTGATAGTTACAGTGACACCTCATTGAAGATTGAGGTCTGATTGGATACAGACACCCCTCAGGGGTAACTGGGGTGTCTCTGTATCCAATCAGAGACACCTCAGGGGTAACTGGGGTCTGATTGTTTACAGTGGTACCCTTAGTGGTGATTGGGGTCTAATTGGTTACAGTGCTATGTGAGTAATAACTAGGGTCTAATTGGTAACATTGACACCTCAGTGTTAACTGGTGTCTGAGAATTTAAATAATATACTGGACTGTGGATTTGATTCGTTACCGCAGCCTCCTTAAAGGATACTGTGGCTTAATTGGCTATAATTAATCTTTGGGCAGAATTTATGTAGAGTATTCCCCCGTTTATCGCGGTGGTTACTTTCCAAAACCGCCCGCGATAAACGGACGCCACCGCAAAAATAACTCAAATCACACATTCCAGTGCTCATTTTAGTTTTCCCAGTGTTCTGTATTGTTTAAAGACTATAATCACACTCTTGATGTCACCCAAATGAGGATGAGTTTCCCTTTTAAATCTGGTTCCTCTCAAGCTTTCTTCCTCATAACATCTAAGGGAGTTTTTCCTTCACCACAGTCACCATGGCTGCTTATCAGAGATAAATACACATTGTTCACCTCAATTTCACATCAATTTCATTTTTCATTGTTGCTGCATTGAACATTGGAAAAAAGCTTGGGACAGAAAGACTAAGGGAAAAAATTATATATATATATATATATATATTTAACACGAAATGTTGTTTCATCTAGTCAGCCAAGTCTCACTAATTTGCTGACCAATGACTTTTGGTTTGTTTTTGATTAGGCCATCAATAGCTTTTTGGACTTTTTTGCTGAAAAAATAAAGAATGAAACAATCCGCAAAGCAAGCATTGGTGAAGGATGCGCACTATTCTTGAAAAGTACAAATTCACTGCTTAAAAAATCACTTCATACAAGGTCAGGGAGCAAATTTACATGCACAAAGTAAAAACACACAGAATGACGGGTAAAGAATGAGGACGAAATCGTCGAAGAGTAAAACCCCTTTTGTTATATACAGCAAGTTTCCTTATCTGTCTGTTGTTCTCGGGTTCTCCACTGCATGACTACCAAAAATTACTAGTTGCTTAATAAAAATCTAAATTGAGATTTTTATGCAGGTTTAAACAGCTTGTACCCTGAATAGAATAAGATGAATTGTAACATAAGAGCCAGAATTGTACAGAAGAGGTAGAATGTATACCTAAATGTCACACACTCCCTTGATTGCAGCTTCCTTGTCTCATGTTGAACAGGTTGGCATCATGGTTATATCAGATTGAGCCTTATTTGTTATGTGAATGCAGGTTATTCAGTAATTCAATAAGCACAAAAACAGTAACTGATGCTTCAAATTCTGCTTGTTCCGTGACATTTGTGTGTCCGGGCTCAGTGGGACAGCTGAAAAGGTTTTGATGAATAAAAAAAGGCAGTGGATTTCAAAGTGGACGTTGAGGGATAAGCGGGAGGTTGACGCCTCGCTGACAGACTGACAGGTTGTTGAGTCACGGGATAGAATTAGCTTTGCCGCGTAGACTAGCGAGGGCATCCTTATTTCATTTCGAACCTCCAGCTGCTACAAGCAATCCACATGTACCACATGTGAGGCTTCCAGTTCTCACAAAAACACACAACTTTCATTAAACGTGATCATCGTCTCAAAAGGCCGCAGTATGAATAGCTCAAAAGCTGATTGTACGTTACACACTCGAGTGACATCAAATGGTGTAGGTCCTGGAATCACTGATTACATTGAAAGCTGAGAGTCTGCCTCAGATTTGTTTAGGTGAAGGTGACCATTCGATGTTTAGATTTCCAACTTTTCTTGACGGTGGCTCCGTTCCAATGCTGTAATCTAATGGAGGGGAAATTTAAGGCAGCCTTGTTCTCGAAATCTTATTTACTTTGAGAATCATCCTGTCTCTGGAACTTCTCGCTCTATTTCAGTAGTACAAATTTGTGATAAGTCATCTTGGCCTGGCAGTCTGTTAGAGCAGGTGGAACGGTGGATCATTTGCTACAATAAAGAATGAAATCTTTTTTAAAAATTCACATTTTTGGTCATTTTTGTGGCCTGCAGGGTGTTTTAATAATAAATGTTTTATTGTTTAGATCATCACTTTTGCCTAGAACGATTTCCTGCACTTGTTTCGGTCGCAGTATTTCTTCTCTACGCATGAATCAAGTTAAATGACAAGTCCAGCTCAAAAGCACTGAAAACCCTGCTTCCAACAATGCTTTATAAAGCAGGGTTTTTCTGCTTGACAGCAACTAGAAGGAGATTATAGAGTAGACTGGACTTAAGGAACACACTTTTTTTTTTTTTTTTTTGTCCCCCCCGGGACCATCCCTTTGCAGGAAACCAAGCTCATAGATCTCATGGATTCTGCATTACTGTGAGTTACAATATATATATAGGATATACATATGCATTTGATTGTGTTAGACATGCGCATGACCCCCTAACAACCGCTTCCACCCCTCCGTCTATGAAAAAATGGTCTTGCCAAATGAGAGACTGGTCCATGTTTTTAAAAAGGTTCGTATCGCTTTATTAGAGCATCTACGTTTGACAAAGTGTGTTGTGTGCAATGCTCTTTTCATCCTCTCAGGGGAATCAGAATCAGTCATAACAGCAAGATTTATTTATAAATGTTTAGTTTAGATCTCGGAACACGAAAGTTTCTTCGGTCAAAATGACCCCCGATGCCATCTTTGTATCCAAATATTGTACAGACTTTCTAAAAAACATCAGTGTGGCCAGACTTTGTGCGTAAGGTCATGACCATAAAAGAACAAAAAGTCGAACAAGTTCATGGAGAAAGAAAATAGAAACCAGTTTTAACATCATCCGTTATTAAAAAAAAAAAAAAAGAGTATCTTAAAGAGGCAGACTCTCTCAAAAGTAAAGATAAGCAGAAGTTGATCACTCTGTGTCTACAAACTGTTTAAAAATCTTACAATAACAAATTTTAAAGACTTTGAATCACTTTTCATCTGAAGCACATCATTAATTTGAAAGTTTCCAAGAACTTGAAGAATTTTATTTGGGCAAAAGTCTATCTTCGGACCCTCGGACAGCACTGCATTAAAAACATATGTTTCTGTTATGGAAACCTTAGAAACACCTCTAGAATTGTCTGTGTACACAGTTTGCTGTGCCATAAACAAACACAGGTTAAAACTCATGCAAAGAAGAAGCTATACGTGAACATGATCTGTAAACGTCGGCAGATTCTCTATGTTAGGCTCATTTAAAATAGACTTGGACTACATTTTATTGGGTTTGGAATAGGGAATGGCATATTTATTTGAAATCGTAAAGTAGTGAAGTAAATTTAATTAGCATTTAGTTTTTAATACAATTACATTATTTCGTGTTACTGTTAGGAAATCGAATTCTTGACCCCATGATATTTGTAAATTAGTACAGAGAAGTAGCTAAAACAATTTAAAAAAATGATAAAGGATTTTACAGTGGCATCGTCACTATCCTGATTGGTAGTATGTTATATCTGAGACCATTGAGGACTAATGAAGCACCTTTTGGATACCAGTAAGGACCATCAGGACACATTTACCTTTAAAGCATCTGGCAGAAGCCCTTATCCACTTATAATTATCTTATTTATACAACTTGGTTAAGGGCCTTGCTCAAGGGCTCCAGAAATGCAGCTTGTTGCTGCTGGAATTTGAACTAACAACCTTCTGTTTAGAAGTCCAACACCTTAACAATTGAGATACCAAAGTTACAGAAAGACAATGACACTATTAATCATCCAGATTCCAGTATGTTTCTACAGTAATGATTTAAGTGATCTACACAAACACACATGGTTTAAACAGTTAAAAGCATAAATTTGACGCAAATTATAAAAAACAAATGCAAACTAATGTACTTGAATCTGGTTGAATTAGCATTTAACTTGAAACAAAGCTATATTTTAAGTAGGCGCTGCTCGGAAATCAAATGCTTGACCCCATGACATTTGAGAGTCCAGTCTGGAGAGACGGCTAAAAAAAGTTTTTGATAAATGAAAGAAAAAAAAAGAAAAAAATCAGAGGATTGCAAAGTGGACGTTTAGCGGTTAGCAGGGAGTTGACGTTGCGCTGACAGACTGACAGGCTGCTGAATCTCGGCCGATGTCAAAGGAGGAAAATGTCAGAGTGAAAAATGGCAAAGTCAAACTCTCCTCTTCAGGCAGGCAGATCAGAAAGTGTTTTTTGTCTAAGAGATAAGTTATTTAGCCTAATATTAATTATTATTATTATTTTAGGCTATAAAATAAACAAAAAGGTAGCAGGCATTGAGTAATGCTAAAGATAAAATTAGCATAAAGATCAAACTCTGTCAGTTTTCTATTATTTTTAAGATAAAGAGTTACATTAACATTTTACATTAGTTTAGCCACTGATTAGCATAATTTATACATTTTAAGAACACTGTATGTAACAATCAGATATGGAACGAACACATGGCGCATTAGCGCGAGTCTGCATAAGAACCGAATGCAGGTTATTTAAATTAATTAAACAACAAAATAAGAAATTGCTCTTTTTTAATAAGTATTTTAATAACAGTGTTAAAAAAAGAAAAAACTAGCATGATGGCTAAAGTGCTAATGTACAGAGATGGGAAGTAATGTAAATACTTTGTTCATATACTTTTTTCTGATATCTTTTCTTTACCTCACTATTTTGTAACTTTTTACTTTCACGCATTACATTTTTATACAAATATCTGTACTTTCTACTTCTTACATTTTCAAAACAGGATCGTTACTTTATTTTGAATCGATTTGGTCGAGGCGATCGTCATTTTTCCTTCTCATTGCGCCATTTTCAGCAATTCAACCTGTTTGTCATTGTGTGGCTTTTTCAATCTACCACTGGTGTATCATTTCCTGGCTCTCAGACACCACAGACATAGGCTAGTTTACGAAGCTAACAACGTGCAATCCAGAAGGCAACAGAGGGAGTCAGCTATGTAAACATGACTGAGAACAGAGACATTCCTCATCACCTGAATATCATTATCTTTTCTCTGCTTGTGTTTTATACAGTGGATGTTCAGCATGGATACATTCATTTGATAACATTTTAAATTCTTCTGTATTATTATATTAATATGACGTGAGGTCCGGTTACCAGCATCACGTTAAAACAGGTGGTAGCAATATCTACTTTTTACTTAAGTACATGTCAGAGCACAAACTTCTTTAACTCGAAATAAAAAAAGTGTAGACAGCACTTAAAATTAAGTATATGTACTTCTACTTGAGTGAAGGGTGTATTTCTGGCATCTCTGCTCTTTCAATGTTACCTGAAAATAAAGAATTGTCACTAAATGCTAAGCAGTTTCTGACTACCGTAAACAATTAGCATTAATTTATCCAGTAAAAAGCCAACAGATAATTGAATGTAAAAAGCTCTCAATGCTTTATTCCCACAAGAAATACCCTAGAACGAGTATCTTTACCACAGTATTTGTTGGAAGAGCTCAAAACATCAGGGTTGCTCTTATATTTGATTGTTTATTTGTACCTGTGTATTTGTACTATGCATTGACAACAAAATCAATCAATCTTTCTCTCTCTACCAAGCGTTTCACAAATAGGACTTCAGTGTTGTCCTACATGAATCAATCCACCTCAGGGCCTTGGGGTCAAGTCGCAATCTGATTGGTTAAAGCAACAGCTTCACGCAACAAGGTTTTTAAGCGATAGGACGATAGATATCTTTGACCCCCGCAACACATAAAATATGATTGGATAGGAACTCCAACCAATACTTACTCTTCTAAGAGCAACGCATCTTTTGCAAAAGCTGTGAAATGAAGAAAACAGACTACTGGGTATAATTTAATACATATTCATGGACTAAAAAGATTAAAAGATATGCCCAGCAGACAAGTCCTTGCTGGCCCTGATGGCTTGCCACACACACGTCTCTTTATAGACAGTATGCACAAAAAAACAGGATATAAAATTCAAATACAAATCAGTTGCTGGAAGACCATTAAAAACGTTTGGCAGACAATAACAAAAAACGCATTGCACCCTTTACAGGAAACGTATTTATACTAATTAAACAAACAAAAACCGTGCTGCTATGGTTCCACGACTCGTTCCAAGGCTAGTTACGTAACTTTATTACGCTGAAAATAAAGTAAACGTTGTCTAAGAAAAAACACACGCGTGTGTGGTCATCTACTTGTCATAACTTGCACGATGTTGGTTGTTGTGACATAAGTATTGGCGCACGGTAGTTAGTTTATATAAACAGCTTTCACTTTTCAGAATCACATGCACACATATGCTGTACATATGCAGATACGGTCACGTATGTGTGTGTACGCACACATTTTTACACCAAATTGCACGTGTGAAAATATTACAATTGCCACAATCCTATTCTTACACATAAACACACGTATATGAACACACACTGTTGTAATACGCATTCTTTTGTCCCACCATTCACCTGTTTTTCTTCAGGGCAAACATACTATAAAAACACAGCATTGCAAAAATATGTTTGTGTGTGATCATGCACCTTTTGCATGGTCTTTTTTACTTTGATTTTTTATATTTTTTAACTACTATTTATTTCATAAAATCACGTCATCACGAGAACATAAGCAGCTGCTGTTATTCCAAAAAGCCATTCATTATCATTACGGTTATATAAGTGTGTGCATCCTGATAGGCTTCATTAACTTGTAATTTTTTTATAGACATATCTTAATATATAATTTTTAATAATGTCTTTGGCAGCGAAGCAGTAAATGATGAATTTGTCTAATTAAAATAGGGGGGGGGATAGTTGTCAACTGTTCAGGAAAGAAAATCCGCAAGGTGAAAGAGTGAATGTGTCATTATGGAAATGATGGATCGTGCCGTTTTATTGATTTTTCTCTCACTTAAAGACAAAAACTGTGCAAAATGGGAGTGTCTGAACTAGTTTTGGATTATTTTCAGAATTTATGATGAGTAAAATCAAATCCATTGTCATTAAAATGATCCATATCGTCATAAACCTTCACAAAATCGAGTAAGAACTAGACATAATTACATTACAAGCATTTAATATACACCACTTGTCAGTACAACTAAGATGTTGCTGGTGTTTAATAATTCAACATGTACAATCATTCATGATTTCGAAAGCATGCATTAAGTAAGGTCTATAAATATAAAATATAATAAAATAAGGAGGAACAAAAGAAGTAGAAAGAAGAAAATATATTATATAATGATAGGTGGAAATCATTTTCAAACGTTTAAATGTGAGATGAAGGTATAACTGACCAAAAACAGTAGCAATGATTATGACAATGTAATCATTTGTCTCAATTGATCATAATAGTATTTCTGGAAAACTCAAATAAAATGGACATATTTTAATAAGTGTAAGATATTGATCAATAATTTTTTTTTGTTATTGTAACCAAAACATTTAATTACTTTTACTAAAGAATTTTACTTTTACTAATGTTGACATGTTTATCTATTCACATTGTTTTTCCCCCAAAAGTCCTGATGATTTATCATATAATAAAAAAATATATATATATATATATACTAAAAGCAACATAAAGTAACAGCATTGTGATGCAAGACCAATATGAGGTACGCAAATGTAAGGTACCAATGTGAGGTAATTGCAATATAAACTACCATCAGTTTGAGGTAAAAACTATGAGAAGTAACAGCAATTACATCACCTTGGTCTTAATTCACATTACTGTTACCCCACATTGCCTTCACTTCACATTGCTGTTACTTCTGAGGACAGGGAAAAGAATCCCCATAAAGACCCCCTAATTCGCATACACGCCACACACGTGTAATGACGTCTAAGAGCGTCTATAAAAAGGCCCCTGTGTCCCAATTCTCCTCAGACATGTGTAATATGCAAAGCCCTAGAATTGGAGCCTTTAACCACCATCTGGTTAGACAAAAATCCACTTTCTCACATTGCTGTTATTTCTCATACTGTAGCTCTTAATTGACATTGTTCCTTCTCATAGCTGATACCTCACCTTGGTTTTAATTTACACTGCTGTTACCTCACATTGCCGATGCTACAAATTGTTACCTCACATTGCCTTTACTTCACATTGCTTTTACTTCTCATAGTTTTTACCTCAACTTGATTGTAGTTTATATTGCAATTACCTCACCTTGGTCTTACTTTACACTACTGTTACCCCACATTGCCTTCAATTCACATTGCAATGTAAACTGCCAGCAATTTGAGGTAAAAACTATGAGAAGTAAACAGCAATTATCTTATCTTGGTCTTACTTCACACTACTGTTTCCTCACATAGCTGATGCTTCACATTATTACCTCGGATTGCCTTCACTTCACATTGCAATATAAACTTCCATCAACTTGAGGTAAAACTGAGAAGTAACAGCAATGTAAAGTGAAGGCAATGTGAGGTAACAGTAGTGTGAATTAAGACTAAGGTGAGGTAATTGCAATATAAACTACAATCAACTTGAGGTAAAAACTGAGAAGTAACAGCAATGTGAAGTGAAGGCAATGTGGGGTAACAGTAGTGTGAATTAAGACTAAGGTGAGGTAATTGCAATATAAACTACAATCAAGTTGAGGTAAAAACTATGAGAAGTAAAAGCAATGTGAAGTAAAGGCAATGTGAGGTAACAATTTGTAGCATCGGCAATGTGAGGTAACAGCAGTGTGAATTAAAACCAAGGTGAGGTATCAGCTATGAGAAGGAACAATGTCAATTAAGAGCTACAGTATGAGAAATAACAGCAATGTGAGAAAGTGGATTTTTGTCTAACCAGATGGTGGTTAAAGGCTCCAATTCTAGGGCTTTGCATATTACACATGTCTGAGGAGAATTGGGACACAGGGGCCTTTTTATAGACGCTCTTAGACGTCATTACACGTGTGTGGCGTGTATGCGAATTTGGGGGTCTTTATGGGGACTCTTTTCCCTGTCCTCATAAAGAGAAACAATAAATAGTTAGTATATTATAATATGTGTTGGTCTTGTGTGTATCATTCACCAGTTACATTAATATAAGTGTGTTTTACAGCTTGATAATCGAAAGTGACAGCATTATGGATATTCCCAATTATCCGGCTCACATGGACTGAGAGGAAGATGCAATCGATCTTTCGGCGACAAGTTTACAAATAAGATAATTGCAATTTGTATGTGGTGAAATGAAATCGGAAGACATTCAGCTGCATCTTTTCTTCCCTGCTATCAGTTCTGTTCCTGGCTATTCAGAAAGTGTGAAATATCCATGTAAAGCTCCTGCATCAGACAGAGGTGTTCTTGAGGGATCAGCTGGAGCCAGAAAGCCTGGAGGCCCTTCGCCCCAACAAGAGAAAAGTGAGCTGTATGCACTCTCTCTGCATTCGAGGCTCATTTGGAACTGGCTGTGTATTTATACGAAACTATTAGTGTTGGATTGGAGCCATGTTTTTATTGGCTGGAGGATCTACATTACAAAACTCAAATCAAAGGAAACGTGTTCTTAAGATTAAACATGTTCGAATCGGATAGGACTTTACATCATTACAAGCTCTGACGTGACCTGACAGAAAGAACACGGAGAACTTCGAAAGAAACGGCAAGTCAGAAAAAAAAGGGGGGGGGGGGGGGGGGGGGGTGTCTAATGAAGGGCTGTTGGAGCGAAAGAACACCGAGAACGTCGAAAGAAATGGCAAGACAGAAAAGTGGAGGTTTAATAAAAAATACTAAAAATGCAAAAAGTAAAAAAAAAAAAATAAATTATCGAGAGACAAACCAAAACAAGACGGAACAGAGAAAAGCTACAAATGTAAATTAAGAATGGTGAAAGAAAGAAGAAAAAATATTAAATGAGTGTTTATTAGGTATTAAAGCAAAGCTGCTGATTGGTTCGCTGCTGGAACCAATCATCAACTATCAGCTGGTATTAAAATTATCAAACATCCTTATCGTATTAATATTTAAAATCTGAACCTGCTGAAACTGTAAAATGCTTGTATTTAAAAAAAAAATAATAATAAATAAAATTATCTTCCTCTCGCCAACCAATCCGAATAAAATATTCCCAGCCACACTGTAATAAGTATTTATGTCTCTGTACGGAACTCATTTCCTCTTAGGGGGTTGTTAATTGTAATAAATGAGTGGTTAATACGCATCTGCATACATTTTTTTATCAAGCCCTTGATCCTTTCTTTCCCTACAAAGCGATCCCTAATGAAGGTGGGCGGGGCATCACAGAATACCGTCCCTGGGGATGTGTGAAATGTGTACAACTTAACAAGGCAATAATACATCAATATAAGGGCTTCTGTTAAATTATTAAACATACAGGACACATCCAATTTGGTCTGGTTTTATCTCCAATGACTCTGAATATTTAATACCGCACATCCACCAAACGCCAGCATGATCTAAAACCCTAACGAGCCCCTCTTTATCTCGTCGAGAATGGCCACCTCGTTGTTTTATTCACGAAGCTAATCTTGGAATCGCACATTGATTTAGGGGGGAGGCGATCGAGGTCAACGTGAAGCCGAAATTCCGACACAAAAGACGCATTCAAATATATGAACTTTATGTGAATATATAAACATTTGGATAAATAAAAAAAAGAAAAGATGACTCCTACATAGGGTGCCAATACTTACGCAATACTCTGCTTTCCTAGGTTTCAGAACAACAGCTTGTAAATAATTTATCTTAATAATCTTGACAATTTCCCAAGTTCCAATTAAAGCACAGGGGAGCTAGACTTGCAAATAGGATTCACACTTAAGCGGTCTTAATGCACAATTCAGAATATGGTCCAATACAAGACTTAATCAGGTCCAAAACAGATTTCAAAAGGTCAAGCCACAAACACGGGGGTGATCGATAAACAACTGAACAGATATGCAGATTCAAAGGGCAATCAATAGCGCTACAATAAAAAAAGGGTCAATAATAAACAATAATAGACTGATAGCTACAATGGCTATGCAATACATCAGGGATGGTAGAAATCACAGATTCGCATCGGTGCTTCGGCATAAAACTTAGTGATGTAAAAAAGCGTGTCAGATACAAGTTGGCATTTGTATCGCGATGCATTGTTTTGAACACGTTTGCATCGTTAACAAAACGATGTATTTATATACAATTGTTAGTAGATGTCCTATACTTTTATTGTTAAGAAAGTGACCAAAGATTTGTAAACGATATTTTATACATAGATTGATTTTAATCATTTAGCCATGCATTTTAAAATAAACAGGTACTTGGGTAAATTTGTCAAATCTGTACTGAATTGCACAGCATCATGTTTTTTCAATGCATCGTATTGCATCGAATCGCATTGTGTTGAATCGAAGCGAAATCAGATCGCAATAGGGGCGAATTGGATCGGTAGCCGCTTCATGCGTATATTTATTGTATTGTATCGTTGGCTATGTGTTGAGATGCGAATCGCATTGGCCTCAGTTTTCCCGAGATGCACATCCCTAATGTACATTTACATTTGAGGCATTTAGCAGACGCCTTATTCAGAGCGACGTACAAAAGTGCTTTGTGCTCAAGTGCTAACTTTAATTTCTACAAAGCAAACTTGGAAAGGGCTAATTTAAGTGTTTCAAGGAGATGAAAGTCTCCAATTGGTGCTTAAAGATAGTCAGGGACATGTGGAAAAAGTTCATTTCACCACCTTGGTGCCAGAACAGGGAAGAGCCTTGAAGTGTACTTACCTCTCATTCTGAGAGGTGGTGGTACCAGTCGAGCAGTGCTGGAGGATCTCAGACATTTGGTGCAGTGTGAGATGTGATGGGGTCTCTAAGGTAAGATGGTGCTGGTCCATTTTTGGCCATTGTAAATACAATGGCCGGGAACTTACACAGTAGAATGTGCAACGAGTAATGCTTTTCATGTACTGATAAGATGGACAGATGCATTTGCAGGTTCTGCAGGTTTCAATTAAAAAACTTGGATGAAGCCAAAAGAATAAATTAACTGAGGCAATATCTAGAAATGTGAGTCGAACAGGTCAACAACCTTAGTGAAACTCTGTAACTTCAAAAAAACAGGGTCATGGTGGAAGGATACTTTGCAAGAGAACAGTGGATACTTGTGGGTTGGGGGTTGTAGAAATATACAAACAAATCAAGGAGCAAACAAGAAACAGGTGCAGGCAATAAGGGTACATGAGGGACACAACCAATGACATGTTTTTTTGCAGAGACATAGGAAAACTGTAACAAAAACAGAGCGATTTAAACAAAACAGAATTTGGAAGTGAGATATAGCATTGCTTTATCATACAATCTGGAACGTTTTGCCTGCAGGGCTTTGCACAGTGAGATTATTGATGACAACGCTTTGCATTCAGATTACGTCCCCCTCCCCCCCGGTTCTCTTTAGCAGCTTGGATGTAAATTCCCTGTAAAGAATTGTGAGGTTGTAGCTTGCGAGTTGGTTTGTTGGCCTGGTTAAATGGGTTTATAGGCAGGATTTGATAATCTGCCACTTGGTAGGCATCTCTGTGAAGTCTGCTTACTACTCTTTATCTAGTTCTCTGGAGCATAAGTGGAAAGGAGGCTTGTACCCCAACACATTCTTAGACCCAACATCATTCTTGCTGGTAATAGCTTGTAAGAACCTCTGAAATTCTGGTTTAGATGTTTGTTTATCAGGCTGGGGAATGATACGTAACAAACAGGCCGTAATGGTATTGGAACATGTGACAAAAGCGTGATAACACATGAAATTATCCATTATCAGTCGCTGTGTCTTTACAGAATACAAAGAACCTGTAGACCTCCCTAGATGTCCATGACAGTGAGGAGTTTGTTAAATAAAATTAGAATTAAAGTAGTCAAGACTGTGACTAGATGGTACAGGGTTACAATTTGTTCTTCTGAATTCCTGGATGTCCAAGACCCATCCTACGATATCCTGTCTTTTTAATTGTGCCATCTACAAAGATAGTATCAAAACATCTCAAGACTAAATAGTGTAACATGGTTTGACGTTTACGGCGATGCTGCAATGGGTCGTTCGAGGCGTTTCGAGCGGCACGTGCGCTTCTAGAGTGGAGGGACATCATTGGAGGACAATGGGAGATCAGGAAGACCTTAAACGAGCTTGACCCAATAAAACTTCGGAATTATTCAGCAATGTGCGCATGATGATTGTCGGAAAACAATCCACATTATCTCACCTCCACCCTGATAAAAATAGGCAAATCCAGAAATTATTGCAACTCCTTTGTGGTTTTAGGTTCTACTCAGGATATGTGTGGCTCCCTCATGCCGGTCCATTTTTGCTCCCTTCTCATTCGCAGATCTCCAGCTTTGTATGCTGATCATTTATGGAGAGCTACTTGTTAAATGCATTGCATTTTAAAGGATGAGAAGATTAGGATGTCATTAAAAAAGATGGCAACACAGCAACTCAGGAGGTCTCAGAAGATTTTACTCATGGAGGCCTTGAAGACAGATGGCGTGTTTATGAGGCCATATGGCGCTACCAAATATTTGCAGAGGCTAGCATTTTGTATGAAGGCCACTTGTCACCATCTCATCTGAGATGGTAGGGACTTCGTACATTATTTAGGTAAAAATCTTTGCTCCTCTTACCTGCTTGAGAGCAATGGGACCAAAGGGCCCAGCAGGATAAGGTAAGATTTCTTAATGGTGGCAGCATTCAAACCCTAGAAATAGATGAAAGGATGCCATTTTTGTATCCAGTTGCTGTGGATGGTTGGATGCAACATCGAGCTTGTGCGTCTAAGATTTGTCCTCCCACAGCTTTAGTTTCAGGAATACACAATGAAATGTGCACGTCCTCTACGGGGCATCGCACCTGCCAAAAGGTCAATCACACAATCTCTGTGACAATGTGGTGGCAGCTTGGCAGTTTGGCAGCCAGAAACGTTGGCTAGGTCTTTTAATCTGTGTCTCTCAGGGCTCTCAGTGTCAGTGGAGTTACAGGTGAGAATGACAGTTCTCAAAAAAAGTTTCTCTTGTTTTTCTGTGAAATCTTCTGTGAAAATCTATAGGTGCTGGGTTGCCAGGCAAAGGGAATTCAAAGGAAATGAAAAAGTAAGAATTTTTTGATAGAAATCCATTAAATGATTAGAATCGGTTTGTTTTACTGTACTACGGTAAGGTTTTGGGAGAGATTATATAAATGGAGGGAGGGGAAGCAATGATGGATAAATGGACAGATGCGAGAAATGAAGAAAGGATTACATTTTATTACATTTAGAAATGAATGAACCACAGTCATGACCTCTTAGGCAGATCCATGAACACATACATAGGTCTTTCCCACAAAGCCAGTATTATTTGCTAAATGATTGCTTTATTAAATTTGATCATATTTAATCATTGTGCAGTTATCATCCAATCAGAAGTTTCAAAGTTAGTTATGCTGTAGATGCCGAGTGGAGCAGTGATGGACAGTAAAGAAGAAAATGTAATTCGTCACAGTCCTTAAGTAGCTGTTAGTATGGTACCTGTATTTTGGTGAGACTTTTACTTCGCTACAAGTCAAATATCGTACTTTTTACTCAAATACATCTTGCGAAATCAGTCATTCCGTTTTATTTATGAGGATAAAATCTGGACTTGTTTTGAATTTTTGCTTGGTGGTCTTTAATTATCACACATATACAGTTCAGCATCAGTTCAACAGCAAGCAGAACATTTAGAGAGGAATAAATGATGGAAGAAACTCCAGACTCGAACTCGGCATGACACGGGTGACCTCATTTTTTGAAAGAAGGTTGTAATTGAAATCAGTGTTCAACTTGTATCAATCTATTATTAGATTAGTGTGCTGAGGGTCACAGAGTCTTTTCACATAAACTGAGTTAATTAAGTAAAGTCATGTGACAAATGATAAAAACATTATTAGTTATAATAAATCATAGTACTTGGATAAGTCAGTACATTTAAAGGCAGATACGTTTGTACTTTTTTTTTCTCAAGGGAAGGTTTAAAGAGACACTTTTACTGTGGTCATTTTTGACAGAATCTAACAATACTTTAAGTAAAATGCATGGTTTGTGTACTTCGTCCACCACTGGAGTAGAGACCAGCTCAGTGCAAATATAGAGGTGCATTATGCAGAGAAATGAGGGCTTGTGACCAACAGGTGTAAGAGATCACGTACTGATGTAGAGCAAAATAAAGAATCTGGTAGAGAATAAGGTATAAGGCAAGTAGCATAATAGTATAAACACCATTTATAATGTACAGTATAATATATATTATATATATTCAGTGTGGAGATGTTCCATGTTCTCCAGTTCCATGACCAGGATCATGATTGAGTCATAGTGGTGTATACTTAAGCATCCGAGTTCTGATGGCTCACAAGGCTGAACTTTGTGCTTTATGTTACTGTATAATCAACCCAAACGTGCTGAAGCTCCATGTGCTCTGATTTGTTCAATTATTTATTCATTCATTCATTAAGAGAGAAAAAAAACAACTGGTTTTCGTCACGTTACCACAGAACTTTCCTGGTACACCTGAAACTCCTAAAAATGTCAAACATCCATCGTGCAGAAAACAAAACTGGAGCTCAGACCCCCTGTGTGTCTTTAAAACAACTACTGAATCACAACTGGATTCTGTTTTGTGGGTCCCAATGTGACGGTGGCCAAATAATGCAAAACAACGTAAAACTCGGTGACAATTCAAAAAGAATTGGTTATGGGTAGGTTGGGAGAATGTCAGAAACAAGAAAATGAAAAAAAATAATGGCGAAAGAACGAACAGAGAATTTTTAAAAAAGAAAGAAAGAAAAATCTTGAAAGAAAGAAAATGGAGAAAAGGTAAAACAAAAAGAGAAAATAGACAATGGAATTTAAAAGAATTAGTAAAGAGTTAAAAAGAGGATACATTTTTTAATAATTCTTCAAATTTAAGAACACTTTGTTTTACCATTGATTTTTCAAGCCAGATAGGAGGCAATGTCATTTCCTACCTCGATTCCCTGCACTGAACCTAATATCCTGTAGCTCCCACATGTCTGGGACAATTCCACAGTCATCGTCTCAGACCATTACCCCCAACCACCCTCACCTGCACTGCGCCCATAATCGGCTCTGTAGCTCGAATTGTAGCGTTACAGAGCAGCACACTAAAACTTCCCCACCGTGACCCCTAAGAGCAAAAGTTTTAGTTTTGAGTTGTTTGATGGTCAGTGTCCACTTCCTCGTTTTCACCACACCTGCAGAGGTCATTCTGTTGTGGAAAAAACAAGATGTGACAGAAAGGAGCAAGAACTGAATGACCTCAAGGAAGGATTTAAAAAAAAAAAAGGAAAAAAAAAAGGTAAGCCATGTAATACAGAGAAGAAAAGGGATGTAAAAAACAAATTATATATAATTTTTATAAAAAGTTATATTTTTTATGCAAATGAAAATGTAAGAAATAGAGAAGAATAAAAAACAAAATTAGGAATAAGTAAAAATGGAAGTTTTTAGATAGAAAGCAATAAAAAAAACTATTAGTAAAAAGTAAGAAAAATAAGTAATCATTTAATAAAAAGATGAACACATTTTAAATGCAGATGAACAAGAAAGAACTGAGAAAAAGAGAAGGACTGAATTGAACCAGAAAATTTAATTAAGGAAAATGTAGAACAATGAAGATAGAAAAAAAAAAATATGCAAATGAAAATGTAAGAATTAGAGAAGAATAAAAAAAAACTAAAAATTAGGAATAAGTAAAAATGGAAATTTTTAGATAGAAAGCAATAAAAAAACTATTAGTAAAAAGTAAGAAAAATAAGTAATCATTTAATAAAAAGATGAACACATTTTAAATGCAGATGAACAAGAAAGAACTGAGAAAAAGAGAAGGACTGAATTGAACCAGAAAATTTAATTAAGGAAAATGTAGAACAATGAAGATAGAAAAAAAAAAATGAATTGAGAAAATGAATGAAAATTGAATGAAAGAACTGATAATTGAGCAGTAAAAAAAAAAAGATAAAATAACAATAAGAAAATTAATTTAATATCAATGCATTTAAAATGAAAAAGAGAAAGGAACAAAGAAAGTGAATACTTAATTAATTTGAAGTAAAAAAAAATAAATTGAGAGTGGAAGATAAAATTATGCAAGTTAAATGTTAGAATCTGTAAAAAAAAAGACAGTGAAAGAAAGAATGGAAGTGGAGATAAAATTAGAAAAGCAATAAGGGGGCTAATAAAGATGGAGAGAAGCACATGTGGGATGTGGAGAAAAAGAGAGAGAGTGTTTGTTGTGTGTGATCCTCTGTGCTGTAGTTGCTGCTGTAAAGCGGCTGAGAGCTGAAACACATGCGCTCAGATTTCAGGAGAAAATCCCACAGCAGCGAAAGCTCCATTCGCCTCGGGCCAGACGCCGTGTCTGCACACGTCTGACTCGCATTCCAGATCCTGCAGATAGGCTTGTTCTTCATCTCTCCACATCACTAACTCTTTATCCATATCTCGCTTTGAAGTGCGCCGTCACTGCTCTTAAACTGTGGGTGAAGCTGAACACACACACAAGGCCTAAAGTCCATCGTTGTCTGTATGAACCACGAATTAGGGATGAAATAAACGAATCAAAGAGCGACTGCGGTGATTATTTTCCCATAAAAGCATGTCCCCAAGCATTTTATTCCTCCGATATTACAGAATAACAGGCAGTTCCTGTGCTTACTTACAGTAAAACTAATAAAAACTATTATTCCACTCACTGGCAACCCATTCTTTTTTTTTTTTATAAGAAAAAAGTAAAGAAAAAAGGCCTTTCCTGGTGCAGCTTTACCTGTAACTGTTACAAAGTCAAACATCTTGCAGAAAACAAAACTGTACCTCAGATCCCACGTGTTCCATCAAAAGACTCCTGAATAACAACTACATAAAGGTATTGCAGGTTCAATAAAAAACACACCCACTTTCTTTTTTTTTTTTTTAGTATCAACAATTTATTATTATTTTTTAACCAAAGTAAGAAGATTAATCAAGAAAATAAGAAAAGATTAGATAGATAGATAGATAGATAGATAGATAGATAGATAGATAGATAGATAGATAGATAGATAGATAGATAGGAGATACAAACAGTAAGAATTGAAAGTGGGAGGGAAGAAAAATGTAAAGGAAATTTTAGAAGCTTACAATAAAGTAAATACAAATATTCCCACTTTTTTTATTTTATTTTTTTACAATGAGGGAAAAAAATATTAACAATAATAATAATAATAATATTGTCATGTTTCTAAGAAATCTAAGAAAGAAAGATGATGGAGAATGAAAAAGAAAAGATGGACGAGAGAACAAAAATATTGGAGAGCGCAAAAGATGGATGGATAAATAAATAAAAAATCATAGAAAAAGACAGGTAGAGAACGAAAGAAAGATTATAGAGAAAGCAAAAGATGGATAGATAGAAAAAAAGAAAGCAAGCAAGACAGGTGCAGAAAGAAAGAAAGTAAGAAAAAGGTGTGAAAATGGAGAAAGAATGAAAGAAAAATGTAAGTGGAAAAAAAAAGGAGCGTGCATAAATAGATAAAAAAAAGTGAAAAATATTAAAAGGGAAAAAATGATGGAGAAAGAAAGAAAGAAACCAAAAAAAGAAAAAAATGATGTAGAAAAAGAATGAAAGTGAGAAATAATTGACAGCACATAGATTTAAAAAAAAAAAAAAAAAAAAAAAAAAAAAAAAAAAAAGGGAAAAAAAATTGAAAGCAAAAAAATTTAAAAAAAAAAAAAAAAAAAAAAAAAAAGCAAAAAATGATGGAGTAGGAAAGAAAGAAAGAAGCTGATGAAAGGAGATAAAGGTGGTAACTTAATTGAATATAATTATGGTTTATCCTTTAAAAACTCGCTGTACAGTGTAATATTTGCCCTCCAGCGCACGCCTATGCTCCTGATGTGACCTAATAAAAGTGGCTTGGAGATATAATTATCACAGCAGGAATTTATTCTGCCCTTGATCTTCATGGTGAAGGTCATCTTTCAGTGGTTTTGATTCGGATGGTGTAATCGCATGTGTCACTGGTCAAAAATGTGATCTAAGCTTTAGGACTGAGGGAGAAACAGAAACCTGAGCAAGTGCACTTAGTTATTAAGCAGCACAGCTCGAGTTCCATCCTTCAAGCAAAGCCAAAGAGTCCAGAGTGAAGCTTCACATCAGCACACCTCACAGTTAGACTACTGAAATACAGGGTTATGAAGATGGGGCTGAACATCTGCAAAAGTGAGAAATGATGAAGAAAGATTTAGAATGAATTGATATATTGACATCGAAAGGGATGAAGTAAAGGAAAAATTGCAAGAAAGAAAGAGAAAGGTGGGAGAAACAAACAAAAAAAAAATAAAAAGGTTGAAGTAGTGAGAAAGAAAAGAAGAGAAAGAAAGAAGAGAAAAAAAGAAAGAGTGAGGAACACCATAAACAAGCACTGAAACCATGTAAATAGAGAAAGAAATGAAAAGATAAAAGAGGAAAAAAGTAGGGCAAGAAAAAATAAATAAATAAAGAGAAATGACCGAAAAAAAGTGGGGGAGAAAAACTAAATATGAATAAAGAAGGAAGGAAGATAAAAAAAAAGAAGGAAGAGAAAAAGAGTGAGGAAAGAAGGAGAAAAGGAATAGAGAAAGGCAGAGAGAAAGAAAAGAAGGGGAAAAAAGTAGCAAGAAAACAAGCCAGGGAGGAATTAAGGAGGAAGAAAGGAAAAAAGCTAAGATTTAATTTTTATTTTAGCAAACAAGATACACAGAACACAAGGCATGCAAGAAATAACTAGTTGAATAAACAATAGCAAAAGAAAAAGAAAGAAGTTAAAAAAATTTAAAATTAAAAATGAAGAGGAATAAGAAGAAATGAGCAGAAGGGGAGAGATGGAGAAAAAGAGGGATGATTAAAAAAAGGAACTCAGGAAACATGTTTATCAGCACTGAGGTGGGGGAAAGAAATTGCAATCATGTGACCATTTAAAAATTATTAGTTTTATTATTATTACTCATTTTTGTTAATGTGAAGTACGCAGGCAAAAGGTTGCACAGGGACTTCCTGTTTGAGCGCTGTGTACTTCCTGTCCCTGGGATGAAGACATTAAGAGTGAATTAGCTAACGTGCTAAATCACTTATAAAAGACAGCCATTTGATTCTGACCTCCAGTGCACAGGCTGAATTATGCAGTGTATATCCACACACACACACACACACACACACTTCCTGAACATGAAGGCCTGTTCTCTAATACCAGATCCACTCATTTAGCATTTTATGCTAATCAAGGCCACTCAAGGACATCGCAACGGCTTCTTGCGGGATTTCAGTTCCATTACGTTTGACAGCAAACTCCCACAATCCCTCATTCTGTAATTCACACTAATTCACAAGCCCATGCTAGCTGCTAAACTGGCAGCATTAGCAAACTGTCCGCTCCAATTTCGGCTGCTCAAGCACAGTTAGCACAGCGCTATCAGCTCAGAGGAAACATTATTACAGAAACTCGCAACGCATGTGATTTCCCAGTGGAATTCAATTACCAGGGAAAAAAAAAAAAAAAACAGATTCTCATGACTTGTGTAGAACACACATAGATCCACAAGGCTTTGAGGGATTTTTTTATGAGAAGAATTCACTTTCCATGAGTGAGGTTTCTGAGAAAATATGCATGTGGTCAGACGTGAGATGGTTTTTGTTTGTGTGTGATATTTTTTGCAACGTTTCATATTTCTCACAGGCATGAGAAGATGATCTAATTTAGATCACTTATTTTGAGAGGAATAAAACAACACTCAGCCAAAAATATATTTACATACCATCATGCTTCACTGTTGAGATGGTTTTGGGCAGTTGATGGCCTCCAGACATGTTTAGAATTGAGGTAAAACAGTTTCACCACCACAGAGAATGTTGTTCCTCACAGTCTGAGAGTCCTTCAGGTGCCTGTTGGCAAACCCCAAGCAGCCTTCTATGGGATTTTCACTGATGAGAGACTTCCATCTTTGTAGTCACCCTAATATAAAGCCTAGATCAGAGGAGGGCTGCAGTGATGGTTGTCCTTCTGGAACTTTGTCCCTCTTCATCTCCACACAGGATCTCCAGAGCACACTCAGAGTGACCATCAATTACTTGGTCAACTCATTTCTCAAGTACCTTCTACCCCCTCAGTTTGGCCCAGCTTTAGGGATGATGATTTTGAGCTGATGAGCTGATTTCCTTCAGACATAACATTTAAAATTGGCGCCAAACAGCTTAATCTTGGTTTCATCATTGGTTTCATCATTCTTCTTGACTTGATCAGTCCAGAGAATCTTGTTGCTCACAGTCTGAGAGTCCTTCAGCTGCCTGTTGGCAAAATGCACTGAGAAGAGTCTATCGTCCTGGCACTTTGTCCCATCTCCATTTAGGATCTTCAGAGCTCAGTCAGAGTTACCATCAGGTTCTTGGTCACCTCTTTCACTAGGTACCTTCTCCCTTCCTCAGTTTGGCCAGGTGACCAGCTTTTAGAAAAGTCCTGATTGTGCCAGACTTCCTCATTTTCAGACGTATGGAAGCTTTTAAAAATCTTCAGCAGAGCAGCCATTTCTTTCCACCAGATCTTACAACAATCAGTAGCTCTCCAAGCAGTTCCTTCAACCTCATGGCTTGGCTTTTGCTCTGATCTGCATTAAGCTGGAAGGCTCATTAGAGAGGTGTGTTCCTCTCCAAACTCCTCCTTCCCACAGGTGGGACTCCAATTAAGGTGTAGAAACATCTCAGGAACGTTCAATAGAAATGGGAGGTCTTTTTTTTGGTTTCTAAGGGTCTGAGTACTTTAAAAACCTCTCAATTGTTTCACAAACTTCAATTCATTTCAGTAAATGTGTTGCTATAATGTGGTTTTAAAGCCCTTCATCAAATATTGATACAAGTCGATATTTACAACGCAGCTGTTAGGAAGCGAAGGAGGAGGAGAAGCATGTGGATTTTAACTGCATTGGCAACGCGTCACGCAGCTTTTATCAGTCAATCTGGCTAATAACTGCAAGCTAAGTGTCGCTAGTGATGCGCTGTAAACGCTCGCTATTAAACTTTAATCCGGCGCGTTTTGTTTCATTCGTTTTGATGCGGCTTTCCATAAAGAGCCGCAGTAAATAACGTCCTCGCTTCCTCGCGCACGTACACGTATGCTGTTCCGTGGGGAATGAAAAGATGCAAGGGCTAGTCGTATTCACGACAATAGCTCCGAACTGAAACGAGGAATGAATCCCATGGAGAAAGTGTGAATAAAGGTGGCTAAGTAGTGCACACATTAGCGTTTCAGGATGCTAACGTTGCTGATGCTGACTTTTGAACATTTCTGATGACCGCCTGATTTTGTACGTGTGTGTGTGCGTGTGTGGGCGGGAGGAAAAAAACTTTGCTAACGAAACAATAATAAAATGAGAGCGGAACAGCTACACAATACTGTGTGTGAGAAACAGTGACACGTTAAGCATTAGCCAGGACACACACACACACATTAAATTACACATTGCACGTTCGCTTATCAGGGATAAATACACATCATTCAATTCTTAAGGTCTGTAAAGCTGCTTTGAGACATTGTCCGTTGTGAAAAACGCTATAGAAATGAACTTGACTTGAACTTGAACATAAAATATTAAAGTAAAGAGTGGAGAGAGAGTGTTTGGAGTGTGTGTAGAGTTAAAAATGTGGATATAATACTGATCCAACTGTGTGTAAATATATATATATATATATACCAGGTTGTTAAGAAGCAGGGGGGTTAACTCCCTTGCTTGAGACCCCAAGACTAGCAGCTTGGCAATGCTAAGGCTTAAATCCCTGACCTTTTGACCAGTAAGCCACTGAGCTACAGTACCACTTTTCTTGATAAATTGATAGATACATATAGGAACACTATATCTGAAGGCCAGAAAAGATCTTACACACAGATTTATTTATTTGTTTGTTTACTTTTTGTCTTCTTTACTTATACGTTTTTTTTTTTCTTCATCTTCACTTTTTTTTTTTCATTAACTGCGAATTCATAAAATTCTTTACTTGACACTAATCATCGCCTCAGAAACTTTTTTTCTTTGAAATACAAGTCGGGGGAAAACCGACACGATCGCATGATCAATACAACAAATTCTTTGATACAGCCAGAAGAGAAATGACTCAAATTCTCATATTGCTTGTGGCAAAAAAAATAGTTCCAAATGATGTAATGAGCAGAATAAAGACACTGTTTGACCTTTTTTTTTGGATGTTTGCCTCTGGAGAAGAAGACAAGCAGATTCTCATGAAGAGCTTTTATTTATAGACTTTTCATCAGATTAGAAAACCCCCTTACATACCAGCTATCAACTGTTACTTGTTTTATTTTAATTTCTTTTCTTGGTTTGTTCATAATGAGTGAATTCTTTTTGGACATTTTTGAAATCGTCCCTTAATCGTTCCCCATGAGGCTGAAGCTCTAGTAAATAACCGATCTCTACTTGAAGGTCTCACAAACACGTGAACTTTTTTGAATGCAAAATCTGATGTAAGGGTAGTACCTTATTTTTCTATACAATGAAGACATTTGACTTTAAGATCGAAACGTAAATATGAGAAATATTGTGATATTTAGTAGAATGTTTTCATGGTTTTAAAGGTTTTGTGGATCATTTTAATATTACTTGATTTCCAGTTTAGCCTTCGGAGTCTTACGCCTTTTGAGTGCTTTGTGTTTTTGTCATACGGCCCCTAATATTTTATTTTTTATTTTTTTTGCATCATGATTTTGATACCTTTGTCCCTGCATAGTGGAAGTTTGATATCATACCACTGACTGTTGTTTTGAGATTTTTCTTCTCAGATCTCTCAACTGTTTCTTTTTTTGCCAACCTTTTTCAACTTCTAGATCCTCTTTTCTTAGCTTTAAAATTGTCATGTTAAATTCATTGTTTCATTTCAACTATAAAAGTCATTAGTGTATAGAACGTAAAAGATACAAATTAGCTTTGGGAATTTTTTCCAAATTTTATTTTATTTTAAAATTGTTGCTGCAAATTTAGAAACAAATATTTAAATATCTTGTTACAATTTCCTTTTCTTTAAGCTACAAGGCAAGACCTAGCACGTATGAAGCCTGATAATTAACTATGGATTCAGACCTAGATGTTCTACAAGCTCACATACAGTAAGTGCAACAGTGATGTGTGAGGATGCACATACTTTTGGCCACAGAGTATATAAATCAAAGCGCCGACATGGCTGCTTTATTGCGCCGGTTTGCTCCACTAGAAAGCCAATATGATTTGAAACCAGGCAGATAAAAATCAATGCATTTTGGTTGTAAAAAAAATAAATTATAAAAAAATTATCATTTATAGCAGCCTAATAGTTGCCTTATTTCCTCATTTAAATTAGATATTAATTTTATTTCATTTTTATATGACAAAAAGTTTAAGCAGAAATCCGTCCTTATATATTTTTTTTATTTTGGTTTATTTTTATTTTTTCCAAGACGGTTTTGTTCGGGTTATTTTGTTGTTTTTTGTTGCTGCAAAACAGATTTCCCATGTGGGCAATGAAAAACTGAATTGAACAACAGAACATCACACTCTCACACACACACACACACACACACACACACACACATATCGGTCTCAGTAGAAAAACATTCGACCTTGCAGGTTATCCATTGTGGATTAATTGATCTTAGTCCATAGCAACAGTGATTAATGACTTTTCATTAAATAAACACAAACAATATAAACACATAATCCTAAACTAAACCCTGTGATTGAATGCCTTCTTATTTATTCATTTCTTTCTTCTAATTATAGATTATATTAGTCATATTTTGGTTCTTCTAACGTGCTTATCGTTTCCGTTTTACGGTATAAACCAAGATTTCCATGTGACTCATTTGATTGCTTTCAAGTAAATGATGGATTTAATTTCACACCCCTTCCAACGCATAGTTCTGACGATCGCACTTATAAACCCAGCGAAAAGCCTCAGCGCCGACCGGATCGGCTTGAATGGACTGGAAATATTCATCGATTTGCACAGTGAGCCGTCGAATGACAAAGAAGCAAGTGATAAATCGATTCACGGATTTAAACGGGTTCACTGAGACCAACAATGACTCGTTGAACGGCCGAAAAAAAGTATTGATTCGCTCAAATGACCTAATTTCTGACACTGAATGAAAGCGAGGCAAATGATAGACAGAATTACTGATTTAATTGCTTCTCCGAGTCGAACACTGACCCATGCGGTTCCGCCAAAATGACCCGATTTAATCCCGGTCCTGCTGAACATCTGGAAGATTCAAAACTCAAACTTGAAGGTCTGATCGTTATTTGAATGTCTTACAAACACATTACTTTTTTTTTTATGCAAAATCAACCGCACGTCTCTATTGAAAGTATTAGAACAGCGAAGACTTTTGATTTCTCTACAACCCGAAAACATTTAGCATTGAGATCTTCTTCATCATCTTTCGGTCTTTATATCACTCTCTTCTCTACACCCGTCTCTTCCAAACCAACCACCTTCATGGCTTTTTGTTTCTTCTTCCTGGTGGCTCCATTCTCAGTATCGTTCAGTCCTTCTTTGGACATGACCGAACCATCTCATTCACGCCTCTCTCACCTTGTCTCCAGAACGTCCTACTTCTTCAGTCCCTCTAATAAACGTTCTAATCCTGTCCATTCTCGCAGCATCTATACAGTAACTCCACCTCCAGCTCCGCCTCCCGTCTTGAGACCATATGACATCTCACAATTGTAAACTTTTTCTTTCTTTCTTGCAGATACCTCTTTTTTTTAAATTTCCTCCTGCCACTCTTTTCTTCACTTCTCTAACTAACTCTCCATTACTTTGCACAGTCGACCGCAGGGATTTATTCTCATCCACCTTCACTCCTTAAAACCGCCTTTCACCCTCCCTTTCATTCCCCTCCAGGCTCTTCTGAACCTGCTCTCTACTCTAGCTACAAATTACAATATCCCACAAATTACAATATCCCACAAATTACAATATCACATTTGGCATTGAGATTAAAAATAAATGTGTTGAGCAACTTAGAACATGTTTATTTATTTATTTATTTATTTATTGCTGAGCATCATTGCAACAAGCTAACAATCCAGTGACGTTACCAAACTGGTACGCTCAGCTTTTTCCAGTTGTTCGTTCCACAGTAAACGCAGGCATGTCGAAATGAGAGCAAATTGAAAATAATGCCCGAGAGATTCGAGTCCTTGGTTATAACTCATTCGAAATTGAATCGCTTGTTCAAACTGTGACTTGCTGAATGAGAGGTTTAGTGGAAATTCATACTCACGAAGCAGCTTCTGTGCGCGGACTCGGTTAATTATAAAACTCAAACAAGTTTATTTCTAAAGCGATTTTTACAACGGATTTGGTCTCAAAGCAGCTTTACGAGACTTGCGAATTAAAGAGAATGATGTGTGTTTCTCACTGAGGATGAAGCCTGGGGGAGGGGGCGACTGTAGCAACTTATGACTATGAAACCTTGAGAGACTCAAAGGGGGGGGAACCCGTCCTCATTTGGGTGATATCAAGAGTGTGATTATAAGTCTTAAAACAATAAAAGACACCAGAACTAACTTCAGCACTGGATTGTGTGACTTTCTACAGTCTTATACAGTTGATGTTATGGAACCAGGAGCTACTGAGCAACTCATAAAATCAAATCTGAGGTCATCATAGATCCAACATCAGCTTCTCCATGCCAGGGCCTTTAAACAATCAAACCGTCCAATCTGTACATGCCACATGTCCCAAATGATGAACAGAACCAGACAAACATGTAACATGACCCTCGGATCTATACAGTAAATATACGTCGTTACTGCACTTCAATAAACTTTTGTCCACTTTCTATTTTAACCGAGTATCAAAAATATAAGCAATTTTTACTTTTTACTCAACTACATTTAGGTTAGAAATGAGTTTACCAGAGGGACAGCGCATGTTAGACGTTTTGGAGACAAGGTAAAGGAGGTGAGACTGAGATGGTTGGGACATGGGGTATATCAGTAGGAGAATGCTGAGGATGGAGCTACCAGGAAGCAGGGAAAGGAGGAAGACCAAGGAGGAGGTTCATGGATATGGTGAAGGAAGACATGCAGGTAGTTGGGTTGAAAGAGGCAGATGTAGAGGACAGGGGGGTATGGGGACGGATGATCCGCTGTGGCGCCCCCTAATGGGAAAAGCCAAAAAAAAAAAAAGATGTCATTAAGATTTGATAGTCCCCTACCTGCATCTGCTGCCTGTGAGTGACTTTATAGCACCACTGGCCTCGTTCTAAGCCCAAAAAAAAAACTCATAAATACCAAAAACTTGGAGAACCAGATTTCTCCAAGGTTTTTGGTATTTGTTAACTGAAGACCCTTTCTTGAAAGATCGCTTTACTACTACTGTATTTTTTTTTCTAACCCCGTTTGTTCGATCTTCGTTTCATTCTGTCGTGTTGAAGAAGCTGTCGAAGAACCTTAATGTTGTTAATTGTTTTTGGTTTAAATCAGATACTCTGAGACTTTTACTCGAGTCATACTGGAATTGGTGGCTTTAAACTTGTGATGCAGTAGATCTAGACTTTTATACTCAAGTGTGATTTTCAAGTCTTTGGCAAAGTTTAATAATTCAGATTAACGACACTGGGAGATACTGATTTGCTGATGAACCAAAGATTTCGTAGTTTCAGCAAAGATTTGGGAATGTGTGTTAGAATGATGTCATTGCTATCACCAAACCAAATGACTCCACTTCAGGGTCAGATCGAGATACAGTCAGAAGGTGAAACTTTACATTAAATTTGAATGCAGAAAAATTCACTCCTGATTTGTATATTTGCTGCACACTAATCTGGGTGTATGATAGTGTGTGTGTGTGTGTGTGTGTGAGTGTGTGTGTTGGTAAATCACTTAAATAGGAAATTGCACAACAAGCATTCTAAGCAGAGAATCTCATTTACAGTGGAATAATTAACATTGATCACATGGGGGGTGGGGGGGGGGGGGGGGTGCAAATGAGGCTCGGAGATTAGAATAAAAGATCAAGCTGCAGTTCAAAACCTTCCTGAATGTTCTTCGTTTAAATTCCAGCAATGGATGATTGCCTGGATTTCTAAATGAAATGACAAAAAAAGAAAAGAATTACCATCATTTAGACTTTGAGAGCTGATGACGCCACTGTTTTTTTTTCTTCGTTGTACGCTTTTCACTCGTATGAAACATGCGTGTAGCCAAGTTGGCCAATAAACCCAGCTGCAGGTGCATTAAATATTCACGACTTTTTTTCTTCCCTGAGATAACACGCTCGTCCTGGAATAAAACCAGGAGAGAGGCGAGTGAGTCATCTGCTGCTCGCTGTCACCGAGACCTGAGAGGCAACACGCCGCTAAACCCTCCGAGGAATTCCGTTCTTTATTTCTTTATTTTTATTTGAAGGTGGGGGGATATTGCACGGGAAGATAAAGCTGTTTGCTGAAGAAATCAATCTTTAGAGGCTTCGCTCGGAGAACAATTGCAGCGAATCGAGTCTTTAATGGCGCCGTAAAAACCGACAAAAAACAAAAAGAAAGGAGGAAAATTAAGAAAAAAAAATAGAATGAGGTATAATATGCAAATGAACGGTAGAAAAACAAATTAATATGCATGAGGGCTGTCAATCGATTTGAATATATAATCGTGATCGACTGTCAAGTGAACTCGCGATTGTTTTAAGAATTTCGGGTTTTAACTTTTGGGTTTAATTTTTATTTATTTTATATATATATATATATATATATATATATATAGTATATATGCAACATTTAATGATTTTATCACAAAATTGGTTTTATTTATTTGGTTTTTGTCTTTTTTTCATCTTTTTGTTTGTCTTTTTTGTTAGTACGGTATGTGATTTTTGAGCATTGCATTCCACATTCAGTCCCAATTTACTCTTATAATTCCCTTCACTCTTCCGGGAAGATGTACCACCAGATTTTGGAGTGTTCTTATGGATATTTGTGTTCATCAGCCACAAGGGTGTTATGAAAGGCAGCTACTGATGTAGGTGAGGAGACCTGGGGTGCAGTCAGCGTTCACATTCTTCCCCAGGTGTTCAGTAGGGATGAGATCAGAGCTCTATAGCAGCAAGATCTTCCTCTCCAAAGCATGTAAACCAGATCTTCAAGGAGCTCACTGTGTGCACAGGAGCATCGCCATGCTGGAGCAGGTTTGGGTTTCCAAGTTTAAGTAAATGCTAAATTTTAATATAGCGCCATCTGAAGACGTCCTGTACAATTGAGCGCCTCCAGCTTTGTGGTAAGAGTTTGGAAAATACCCACATATAGCAGGAAAGGTTAGGTGTCCCAATACTTTTGGAGATATAGTGTATGTGTAGAAAGAGAGAAGGAGCGATGCATAATGTGTTTTTGATGTACAGACCATTTTCCAGCACACTCATGCATTATTTTCATTTCATTTCTTCCAAGTAATCCAGTGAGAACATGCAACATTTTGATTACTCTATTAACAAACTCGTAATGTCGCTAATTAAACACACACACACACACACACACCCACACACACACACACACACCTTTATCAGTCATTTGGCTAAAAGCACTTTATAAACCACTCTACGGGGGAATTAATGAGGAGAAAAAAAATGAGAAAATTTACCCTGATGTTAATTAGCGAGGAACCCGATGGTGTTTTAGATGAACCCCGGTGACGTGCTGAGAGAACAGAAGCATACGTGTGTGTGTGTGTGTGTGTGTGTGTGTGTGTGCGTGCGTGCGTACGTACGTGCCTGCATGCATGCATGCATATGTACATACTGTATGGCTTTTTCCAACTGCACAACGAAATTAAGTGTGTGTGTGTGTGTGTGTGTTAATGCCAGCATTGAAACCACCTGCGGGTAAGAATGGCAACGTGTTTGATCATTAGTAAAAGTAATTAAGCTTTTTAGTAGTGAGCTAAAAAGAGGAACACACACACACACACACACACACACACACACACACACACACACACACACACACGTAATATCCTAATTAGTACTTTATTTTATTAACTAACTGAGTACATGTGTTTAGCTTACACACTGTAATGCCAAAACACTTAAGATGCAAAATATTGCTATAGCAGGTTCATTATTTTCTTTCTTTCTTTCTTTCTTTCTTTCTTTCTTTCTTTCTTTCTTTCTTTCTTTCTTTCTTTCTTTTATAATAAATTGGGATACAAAGTCAGACACTTATCACACTGTAAAATAACAATGTTTGCACATGGTTTGATGTGTGTCAGAAGCATATTAAAATTGATTTGTTAGTTCAATGAAAATGTTCACACACACACACACACACACACACACACACACACACACACACACACACACACACGATTTCATTTCAGCGTGAAGCTGGAATAGATGAATGCTACATTTGCTCCGGGAAAAGCGTTTGGAAATTACATTATATCACATTAGACTTTTGATTAAATCCCATTACATTCAAATCACTAATCAGAACTGATGCGGATGAAGTCGTCCATCATAGATTTTATGCAACAAATATTCCATGTGCATGTAATCCTTTGCTGATCCAACGCTGTGCGCTCATATAATCTACAGCTGATCCTTCGCTGATCCTTCGCTGATCCACCTCTGATTCCCTGCTGGTCCTCGAACACAGTCGGTGCAAATCATTGCGCTGGTCGACCGAAGAACTACAACTGATCCTTCCCTGATTTTGTGCGGATCCGCTGCTGATCTTTTGGCTCATCCACTCTGGATCTATTACAGATCCTTTGTAGATCTACAGCCAATCATTTGCACATCATCTGCTCAGGCACATGATCCTAACTGATTCTATGCGGATCTACTGCTGACCCGAGATCCATCAGCGATCCATTGCTGATCCACCACTGATTTTTTTGTTGATCCTTTGCCCATCCATTTAGGATCCATCACTCATCAACAGATGATCCTTTTTGGATCCATTGGTAATCCTATACTCATCCAGACTTCTTTTGATGGATCTGCAGCGGATTCTTCGCAGATCACAACCGATCCAAAGCTGATCCACCACTGATTTTTCTTTGTACAAGTTCTTTTTTTTTTATTCTTCCACTGCTGATCTTTTGATGATCCCATGTGGAGATGATGGAGAAAAACAAAACATTTAGACGCCAGTCATTTAACAAATGATTGTAAATGAATGTTGAGACATCTCAGTCTGCTGGATGGACAGAAGGATCATCTCAGGTCGAAAGGTAGGACTAGCTGAGAACATTCAGTCGAATCACATCAACATTGTCCTGTACGTCTATCTGATCTCACTAGGAGGATCTTCTGTGCTGTTTGGTGAACCACTGAGCAATTCCAGGAAAGACAACGATTTGGTACTACCTTGTTAGCATGATGTGTTATCGACCTAAAGATTTGGAACATCGAGAAAAATGTTTATCGTGAGCAATAAAAATCTCATTAGGATCTTTGTTATCTCAGTTTTTAATTATTTGGATTCAAATATTGGGACACCTGATTTTTCCAGGCAAATGAGATCCCCCCCAACTGTTACCTCACAAAGCGATCCAAACCTGTTCCTGCAAAATAAACAATGCCCTTGTGCACAAATCCAGCTCTATGTAGATACGCTTTACACTAGTTGGATGTGTGTGAAAGATCTCTAACCCTATTAAACACCTTGGGGATAAACGTGAACGCTGACTAGACCCTTATGGCTGAACGAATCTCCAGAAATCACAATTTCGCTTTTAAGGTCTTCCATAGACAAATGGATCAATGATTCCGTTCTGAAAAAAAAAAAGAGATGCCATTACCAGGTTACTACATCCTGAGTGACTTAACCCTATTAAACAGGGTTGAACGTGAACGCTGACTAGACCCTTATGGCTGAACGAATCTCCAGAAATCACAATTTCGCTTTTAAGGTCTTCCATAGACAAATGGATAAATGATTCCGTTCTGAAAAAAAAAGAGATGTCATTACCAGGTTACTACATCCTGAGTGACAGCAAAACAGTATTTAAAATCTTAATCCACTTAAAACCTTATCCAATTTCCTCGAGCCCTACACATTGGCATACTTGCATTTACTCTTTTCCTTGGCGTGTGTGTGTGTTTTCCTTTCAGTTTTCTTAACGCGTCATCAAACTTATTTTTCTAGCTCGGTATGAGATAAGGAGAAAATTACAACGTATAAACACAACATTGCCTGATTTTGTCCTCCCATTCTGTCAGGGTTAATTGCACACTGGTGCGAAAAAGGATGTGATTTTACACGCTTCGTGTGTGTGTGTGTGTGTGTGTGTGTGTGTGTGCATGCCCAGCATTTCATTATCCATCCATTGCTTTCTCGGTGCAACAAATTCACACGTGATTTTGGCTCCATCTTCTGGTCGATGTTAGATATTACAACCCAAACATCTAGGTACCATCATTTCCATTTTATTTATATTTTACCTCAAAATTCTTCTGTCCTGAATAAAAAATGCAGCAAATAAACTGTAATGTTTATAAAAACTTGTTAAAAATATTGCGTTGATATCAAAATTTAATTAATTGAATACTTAACGCATTCGGTGATATTCGTATTTCCGTATCATACTGTCTGCGTAGTTTTATTTCGACTCCAGTTCCTTGTATGACGTTGTCAAAAGTTTGTGGACACCTTCAGATTCATATTTGCTTTTATTTTTATCACTCCATTTGCTGTTAGAACAACCTCCATACTTCTGGAGAAGATCCTCCAATCCGGCATGAGGTGTCCTAATACTTTTGCCATGTAGTGTATTTGCTGTTGTGTGGAACTTTTTTTGTCCTGGTTCTTATTTAGGACTTTTGTGAGGTAAACAAGGCTGAAGGGGAAAATCCTGACCTTTTAAACCGCCTCTGTGTGCCTGGATAAATCGGCCAGGACAGCAAAAAAAAACAAGATATTTTTAGGACATCGGTTGGCTGTTTGTTCCTGTACCTCTGAGTGTGAAAAGAATTGAGATTGTTCTGGAAATAAGAGTTCTAAGTCAACCAGATGATAAGCAAATAGAAAAAAATATATTTTTTACAGACAAATTTAAATGAAATGGGTATATTTGACTTTATACGAATATAAAATCAAATGCACCATAAAACTATTCCAAAATATGTAAAAAAAAAAAAACCTAATACTTCTGATTAGAAGTTGAGGAAACTAATACTCTCTTACACACACCAACTAAATATCCAGTGAGACATATGATTCTCTCATTCATACAGTCGAGGTTTAAGGGCCCCGCTCGAGGGCCCCGGCAGATTTTTTCGCAGTGTGAACCGGGAAAAGGAAACTGGACCGTTTTACCGACATTTGAATTTTACCTAGATTAGTCTAGACGTAGCTTTACTGCTGGTGGGGTTTAAACTCACAACCTTCTAAACAGAAGTCCAACATCTTAATCTTTTTCTACTATATATTATAAACAAAGTATGTTTTCGAACTGTAAATATGACCACAGATGCACATGAGCATTAGCAAAGGCATGTTCTTGTCAGTTACACCTTTGAGAGTTCTACATTAAGCGGTAAGGGGGGGATTTTTCAGCATTGCGGTTGCCTTTTGCCCACTTCTTTTGGATAAAGTGTCTTCAATTTCCCCCAAGGTTACAAGCCTTGCTCTGATGCACTCCCAATTTCAAAATCCTCACTTCCCATTACATCAGGAGACTGGCTTGGCCAGGCAGAGCATTCATGAGTTACTTTGGCTGCATTTTTGCCATTTTTGTCTTTTGAAAACATCACTATTCGACGGATTCTTCAGGTCTCGGTTCCATACATTACTGTGTTCTTCATACATGTGATTCTTGTATCGACAACCGTCGTATACCATTCACAATGATCACAGTGTATGTTTAATTATATTTCTATATTCTGTTTATTCTATATTATAATGTGCATGTTCTCTGTTTGTTGTTGCACAGCGAGACAAGTAGGAAAATGACAATGAAATAATACAGCAATCCCTCAGATATTGGGGGGATTACGTTCCAAAAGCCCCCTTGATATCTGAAAAAATGCAATATTTCATATAATGCGATATCTAAAAAAAACAGGTCCCTGTACTGTAACTGTACTTCAATTTAGAAACATAAAATTTGCTGAATTTCATTAATAAAATTTTGCGGCGTTCCTCACGCGCCATTCGCGAATCTGCAGAAATTAGGGATAAATCCACGATAGTCAGATCGTTTTGTACCATAGGATTACCCACAATTTTTCCGATGTCTGACTGTAATAAATTTCGTCACGTTGTATCACCTTCGGAATAAACCCAGCCATTAGGGAGGCACAAGCCAGTGCATTCTTAGTGCCGGTCCCAAGCCCGGGTAAATGGGGAGGGTTGCGTTAGGAAGGGCATCCAGCGTAAAACATGTGCCAAATCAAATATGCGGATCACAAATGAGAATTTCATACCGGATCGGTCGAGGCCCGGGTTAACAACGACCGCCACAGGGTACCGGTGGAAATTGGGCTACTGTTGGCCGAAGGAGGAAAAAGAGAGGAGGAAGACGTCTACAGAGACGGGAGGGAAAGGAGCAGTGTAGGAGAGTGGAGGTTCGGGTTGGTACTTTAAATGTTGGTACTATGACGGGTAAAGGGAGAGAAGGAGCTGATATGATGGAGAGGAGAAAGGTAGATATGCTGTGTGTTCAGGAGACCAAGTGGAAAGGGAGTAAGGCCAGGAACTTTGGAGGTGGATTTAAACTGTTTTATCATGGTGTGGATGGAAAGAGAAATGGTGTAGGGGTGATTCTGAAGGAAGAGTACAGTAAGAGTGTAGTGGAGGTGAAGAGAGTTTCTGATAGGGTGATGATCGTGAAGGTGGAAGTTGAAGGGATGATGATAAATGTCATCAGTGCCTATGATCCACAAGTTGGCTGTGAGATGAAGGAGAAGGGAAGATTCTGGAGTGAATTAGATGAAGTGGTAGATGGTGTACCTAGACAAGAACGGTTGGTGATTGTGGCGGACTTTAATGGGCATGTAGGTGAAGGGAACAGAGGTGACGAGGAGGTGATGGGTAGGTATGGTTTTAAGGAGAGGAATGTGGAAGGGCAGATGGTGGTAGATTTTGCTAAAAGGATGGAAATGGCAGTGGTGAACACTTATTTTAAGAAGAAGGAGGATCATAGGGTGACGTATAAAAGTGGAGGAAAGTGCACACAGGTGGACTATGAAAGTGCACACAGGTGGACTGTGCTATGCAGGAGATGCAACCTGAAGGAGATTGGAGACTGTAAGGTGTTGGCAGGGGACAGTGTAGCTAGACAGCATAGGATGGTGGTCTGTAGGATGGTTTTGGAGGCGAAGAAGAAGAGGAGGAGAGTAAGGACTGAAAGAAGAATAAGATGGTGGAAACTGAAGGAGGAAGAGTGCATTGTGAGGTTTAGGGAAGAGGTCAGAGAGAGGCTCAGTGGTGTTAAGGAGGTGTTGGATGATTGGGCAACTACTGCAGGAGTGATGAGGGAGGCAGCTAGAAAAGTACTTGGTGTGACATCTGCTAGAAAAGTACTTTCAAAGGAGACGTGGTGGTGGAATGAGGAAGTGCAGGAGAGCATAAGGAGAAAGAGGTTGGCAAAACAGAAGTGGGATAGACAGAGTGATGAGAAAAGTAGGCAGGAGTACAAGGAGATGCGGCAGCAGGTTAAGAGGGATGTGGCGAATGCCAAGGAAAAGGCATATGAGGAGCTGTATGAGAGGTTGGACACTAAGGAAGGAGAAAAGGATTTGTACCGATTGGCCAGGCAGAGGGACCGAGCTGGAAAGGATGTACTGCAAGTTAGAGCAGTAAAGGATGGAGAGGGAAATGTGTTGACTAGTGAGGAGAGTGTGTTGAGAAGGTGGAGGGAGTATTTTGAGCAGCTGATGAATGAGGAAAATCAGAGAGAGAGAAGGTTGGATGATGTGGAGTTGGTGAAGCAGGATGTAGATAGGATTAGCAAGGAGGAAGTGAGAGCAGCGATTAAGAGGATGAAGAGTGGAAAGTCGGTTGGACCAGATGACATACCGGTAGAAGCGTGGAGATGTTTAGGAGAGATGGCAGTGGAGTTTTTAACCAGATTGTTTAACAGGATTTTGGAAGGTGAGAAGATGCCTGAGGAATGGAGAAGAAGTGTGCTGGTACCGATCTTTAAGCATAAAGGAGATGTGCAGACCTGCAGTAACTACAGGGGTATTAAGTTGATCAGTCACACCATGAAGTTATGGGAAAGAGTAGTGGAAGCCAGGCTGAGAGAAGAGGTGACCATCTGTGAGCAACAGTATGGTTTCATGCCGAGGAAGAGCACCACAGATGCCTTATTTGCTTTGAGAATGTTGATGGAGAAGTATAGAGAAGGACAGAAGGAATTGCATTGTGTATTTGTGGATTTAGAGAAGGCGTACGACAGGGTGCCAAGAGAGGAGTTGTGGTATTGTATGAGGAAGTCAGGTGTGTCAGAGAAGTATGTGAGGGTGGTGCAGGACATGTATGAGGACAGTGTGACGGCAGTGAAGTGTGCAGTAGGTACGACAGACTGGTTTAGAGTGAAGGTTGGACTGCATCAAGGATCGGCCCTGAGCCCTTTCCTGTTTGCAGTGGTGATGGACAGGTTGACGGACGAGGTCAGACAGGAGTCTCCCTGGACTATGATGTTTGCGGATGATATTGTGATTTGTTGTGAGAGTAGGGAGCAGGTTGAGGAGAGTCTGGAGAGGTTTAGAGAAGTGAAGAAAAGAGTGCAGGCAGGGTGGAGTGGGTGGAGAAGAGTGAAAGGAGTGATTTTTGATAGTAGGGTATTTGCAAAATTGAAAGCTAAGGTTTATAGGACTTTGGTGAGACCTGCGATGTTGTATGGTTTAGAGACAGTGGCATTGAGTAAAAGACAGGAGGTGAAGCTGGAAGTAGCAGAGCTGAAGATGTTGAGGTTTTCGTTGGGAGTGACGAGGATGGATAAGATTAGAAATGAGTTTATTAGAGGGACAGCGCATGTAGGATGTTTTGGTGACAAGGTGAGGGAGGCGAGATTGAGATGGTTTGGACATGTGCAGAGGAGGGACATTAACTATATTGGTAGAAGAATGCTGAGGATGGAGCCACCAGGTAGGAGGAAAAGAGGGAGGCCAAGAAGGAGGTCCATGGATGTGGTGAGGGAAGACATGCAGGTGGTTGGTGTGGAAGAGGCAGATGTAGAGGACAGGGTGGTATGGAGACGGATGATCCGCTGTGGCGACCCCTAATGGGAGCCGCCGAAAGAATAAGAAGAAGAAGAAGAAGAAGTATTACCTTCGGAATTAATAATACAAACAAAAGTATTGGGACACCTGGCTTTTGTAGCCATACACGATGCAAACTGTTACCGCAAATTTGGTGACGCACGATTGCTATCGGATGCGGTAGAACGAAATTTTCCCTTCACTTCAACTCCAATTCACAAATCCGTTCCGTCCATGACAATACCGCCGTGTACAAAGCCAGCTCTATGAAATTTTGCTTTACATGGGGTTGAAGGTCTTAAGTGTCATGCTATAGAGCTCCGACCTCGACCCAGTTGAACAACTTCGGGATGAACTCCACACTCTACTAAATCTAGTGAAAGAAATGCAGGGTGTTATAACAGCTAAATGTGGAATGGGATGTTCAGCAAACTTGGTAAGGCGTCTCCAAATAAACAATTCTGAATCTTGCCAAATTGTTCCCTTTTTTTTTTTTAACCAAACTTCATCATTCCATAAACGTCCTTGGTTGGTTTCCGTGGGTTTATTCAGGCTTATCTTTCAGGGGTTGGATTAATGGGGCAGTTAAAAAACATTATTTTTCTGCATCACTGCTGTTTTGGCTGCTTTCGTGTTATCCTGCAACTCTTTTTCAATTCAACTGCTGGCTTTTTTCTTTTGAAATTCGTATCATTAGCCCGAGACCTTGTTGTGAATAGATGCATGGCACAGTCATCTGGGGATATGATGTTGTTCCAGAAACATTCCACTTACCAGACAGGGAGATCTGAGGGCTTTCTATGGGTAGGGATGCCGTAGATCAGTGTTTATTTGCCTTGTAGTTGTGAAACTTATTTCTATTCATTTTTCTTCTGTATGCCAATCAATACAAAGTTTTCGGTGAAATAGCCGTAGTTTCCCAGCAGATGATGGTCCAGTTGGGGGAAAAAAAACCACTCAGGCTAATGTGCCAAGACGATGTGAAGTCATCAGAAACAGCGAAGTGAACAGATGAAATCCTCCTGTGGTTTTATCCTCGATTTCTTAGACGCACACCACGTTTTGTCTCGTCTTGTCTCGTCTCACTGGTCGGCCAGCTGTTGTGCAGAGCCAAATTTAGCACATTAGCACCTTGAGAGTGAACGCACAGACACACACACACACACACACACACACACACACCGACACACCGACACACAAACACTCACAGTCAGGGATTTCCTCTGAGAAGTGAAGAGGAAAAGAAGGAATAAAAAAAGGTTGATGATATTCTGAATGATGGACTGTAATTATTATTATGGTTACTTACCGTTTCTTTTATATGATACCATGAGCCATGCACCAATCACGTTAGCTAATCAAAAAACGGTTTCTTCCTAAAGAACACAAACACTCACAGTCAGGGATTTCCTCAGAGAAGTGAAGAGGAAAAAAAGAAATAAAAAAGGTTGATGATATTCTGAATGATGGACTGTAATTATTATTATGGTTACTTACCGTTTCTTTTATATGATACCATGAGCCATGCACCAATCACGTTAGCTAATCAAAAAACGGTTTCTTCCTAAAGAAAAACAAAAATCATCACAATAGCAGAAGATACTATAATTAAAATGGAACATTTCTTCATTCTCCTTCAACACATATATATATTCAGTAGCAGGTGGTCAGGGCCACCATAGCCTTCTCTGCTGGCCTAAACACTATCAGAAGCACTGACCTACATTTACAGCCTAAATTCAAAAAATAGTTCCATAAAATTTTATTCATTTATTCCCAACAGTTTCTTCTTCTTATTTTGTAGCATTTCTCTTGGCTGCACTGCTTCCAGTATGTGAATGTGAATGTTAGATTTTTTGTCCAATCAGATTTTAGCCTCTATGTGTTGCCATGTCAATCTAATCTGCCCAGAGCCTTCATACTCAATACTGCTGGCCCTTTTACCATAGAGAATATTAGCAATGAGTCTGTTTCCTTAACCAATCAGATTGCATATTCGCCTCGCAGGGCAGCTAGCTAGCCCAGAATAGCGTCAGCATTTTTCCGTCCTCTGATTGGTTGAATTTGAGCGGTACCACTGGATTACAGCTTCTGAGGGGCGCTGCACATCATGAGTCTGCATCTCTGCTGAGGAGGTTGTGTTTTATTTACATTTGTAATGTTTTTGTCATGTTATTAGACAAATATTGATTCTGAACTGTTTCAGATGTTGTAGGTGCACAGTTGTGGTTGTAGTGTACATTTTTGGAGTCTTAACCGGGTTTCTTGCTTCAGTAAAATGGTTTTTACCCTCAATATGTGAAATGCCGCTCTCTCTTTTTTTCTCTAATGTTATATTGCGTTTTTGTACAGTATTAATGGTTTCTATAATTGTGACGTGATAGTGGTGGTGTTAGGTGGATTATGTCGGGTAAGACCCCACTGAAGGCCCAGGTACCAAATGCATGGCCTGCCACTGTATTTATACACTGTGTATATACACTATATTTCCAAAAGTATTGGGTCACCTGACCTTTCCTGCTGTATGTGGTTCATTCCCAAAATGATACCACAAATCTGGAGGCGCTTAATTGTACAGGACGTCTTTGGATGCGCTCGAATAAAATTTTGCATTCACTTGAACTTGGAAACCCAAAACCTGTTCCAGCATGGCGATGCTCCTGTGCACACAGTGAGCTCCTTGAAGATCTGGTTTACATGCTTTGGAGAGGAAGATCTTGCTGTTATAGAGCTCTTATTTCATCCCCACATCTCCTCACCTACATCAGTACCTGCCTTTCATAACCCCCTTGTGGCTGATGAACATATTGTATATTAAATCATAAATGTAAACAATAAAGTTAGACACTAAAAGTAGCTTAAATCTTTGACACTCAGTAAAACTGGAAAGTAGCCATCAAATAATTTACAAATCTGCTTTAACTCGTCATGTCTAATTAGAAGCTTGTGAGTCCAAAACCCAGTACAACTACTGGTTTATTGAAAATGCTGCTTAACCCTTGATTGCTCGGTTGTTTCAGCAAATGTAATGTAAACATATCTGATGTAAAGATTACAGATAAAATTCAGTTTAGTTCAGTTGAGCAAATCCGAATTCATCGTAACCTGATTCTTTTTATGATTCGGGATTAAGTCATTGGTATCTTGCTACTAACAACAACATATATAACTGCAAAGTGTGACTTTCACTGTTTAGTATTCTACGTTGTTGTTAGCAAGTAACGAAGCAACAAGTAGTTGACCGAGTTGTTCAAGAGACTCAGTTTCTCAGGTCCCGAAAGTGTCCTAGCTGATACATATGGAAAAGCCGGATCTAAAGGACTTCTGTGTGGGATTCTTTAGTCCAAGGATTTGTTGAGGGTTCTGTGAGTGCCCTCTAGTGGACTTCCATGGCAAAAGCAGGCAGAATCCATACTGACTCAAGGAACTTGTAAAACTAATCCGTTCGCTGAGTGATTCAGAAGGATTTAAATCTGTAAACGGATTCGGATCTCTACTTTCCAAATTTTCTGAGCAATCTAAATAACAACTCAACAGATCTAGTAAAAGTCCATCTAGTGGAATACATTGGGACTTGCTACCATTCAAATTTGGCTCTATAATTATCACAAAACCAACTCAAATGATTGAGTGAAACCTCATTGATCTCATTGGGAAAACCTGCTTGGGTTATTGTTTAGGAATTCAGTAGCAGGAATTGAAGTCTACCTGGCTAAAATTCAGCTTAAATGGGAAAACTCGGATCAGACAGCCACTGGTTTTTGACTCTTTTGAAAGAACTCACTCACAACATTCACCTCGATTTGGGACCAACTTTGGCACTATAGGTAAAAAAAATCACACTTGGTAATCCACTGGCATGAGATGTCATTGAGTAACTCATTTGATGATTCACTGGCATTAGGATCCATCTGGAAAACTCAATTAACTCTATGCAAAAATGTTCTCACGGTAACCCGCAGTGAGATTTGTGTATTGATTGCTCAATTAGTCAAACATTATCATAAACATAAATCCAGAAAGAGAAACATATAAGCAATGACAAACAGATATAATCCATTCACACAAAACTAGAAAAAAAAACAGCAAGGATTTAGAATTCATGATAAGAAATGCATAATAAGACTTCACACTGAATCTAGGACACGAAAGATATAAATAGGAAACAAACAAAAAGAGTACAATCGAGTACCAATATGGCAATAAAAACAATGACAGAAACCGTGGGGGGGGAAAACTGAACAAACAGAAAAAACTAACCATCACACAATCTGAAAGGGGAATTATATAACATTTGTAACAGTAAAATTTGGTTCCATTTATGTAGATCAATCAATGTGTTTATTGGAAAAATGTCTCAGTGACCAGATTTGTTTATCTGTAATCGATTGGAAATACACGGGGGGCTGGTGTATGTTTGTAACTCAAATGTTTGAGTTTTTAAATCAAATTCGAGTCAATCTATTGAGAACATTTGCAGCTTCCAATCCAATTCTAATCTGCTGAGTTGCTCGAAGGTGTGAAATGAAAACGCTGATACGGTTAATTTCCGAATAACTGTGTTTTTTACACAGAGTTTAGCACAGCTTTCAGGTCATATTTTGAACAGTTTCACAGACATTTTGACGTGACAAGATTCTACTCAACAGGTCACCAATGACATTATTTTCAGCCTGCAACGTGATTAAATTGGTGCAATCCATTGACCCTGTACTTGTATTGGGAACAATGACTATAAAGTTGAAGCTAATCTAAAGTAAATCTATTCTAGATGATTATTCTTGCCGTTTTTTTCATAAGGATTCATACGTACAAATGCTGTTCATTGAGATCAGTCCTTAGCTTCTCGGTCCTGAACACCTCCCTCTGGGAAACAGCCAGTCTAGATCAGGGTGCCACCTTCAGCATCGTTATACTGAACACTGGAGCCCCCTGAACATCAACGACTCATCAGGAACAACAAATTATTTAGTGGAGAACCTCATCCTTCAATTCCAACTCCCTCACGTTGAAAGCCGAGATGCATCTTTAGCTCCCACCACACATCCTCACAACGTTCTTCAACGGGAACATCAAGCGCATCCCGAGCAGCGCAATTGCTGTCTGGTTTGAGAATTGCATCGTTTTTGGATCGACGTAAGGAAAAGGGAAATTTGGGTACTAAGAGTTAGGGGCGATTGCTTCCTTATAACTAAAGGCAGAGGGTTCTGCACTGGGGGTCCAAACAGTTGCAGTGGTGAAAAGGCTTTTAGAAGAATGGTGATAATGTTAGTGTGGATATTTAGGAATAAACAATGGATAGTTAAGAATATGAAAGGATCAGAGGAGTAAAAATAGCCTGTGAACAAAATAATGCAAAATGAAGGCCAACAAAAAACAAAAAATATTTTCAAGATTTTTCGAGAGAATGAATGCAGAGTGAAGGTCAGACATGAAAAAAGTGCTGTTCAAGATGTAATTTTCACGTCTATAAAAAAAAGAAAGAAAAATCAAAACAGCATCCATTAAGAACTGCTGGATGCCAGAGACGCCTCCATGACCTTCAGCATAATGTGAACTTTTGGTGTGCATGTGCTTTTGTGTGCATGTGTGTGTGTTTGTGTGTATTTGTGTGGGCGTAAAGCAAGAAATGTTTGAAATTGAAGGTTGCTTTAGGAAAATTGACTGAGGAGCACACCGGGTACATGGCATGATTTGGTTCTTTGTATATAATAATAAATGGGTTGAAGTGACCCTCTGAAGGTTCTTTTCAAAGTGCAATGAAAAGCAACGCAGATCTACATAATCATATGGAGCATGGAACATGCATAACATGTCTAGCTATATTAACGATAATAACCTTGTGTTTAATGCAATTTGTAATTATGTATTATAAACCTAAATAAAGTAAATCAATTATTTTATTAATTTATTAAAAATGGGGGTAAATAACACTATATATAATATAATTATAATAATAAATGATAATAATAATAATAATAATAATAATAATAATAATAATAATAATAATAATAATTCTGATTAAAATAAACAGGTTTACTTTAATTATTATTAATATTTTATTTTTTTTATTTTAAGAATTATTAATTTTTTTTTTATATGTTTTTGACCTGCTCCTTTATCACTTTTATTTTACTTTATTGGCTAACATATTTTAATTTTATTTTATTTGATTATTTTGTCTGCAGTCTAGCATAATTTATATTGTATATTATTTAAAATTAGGGTTACAAAAAATAAAAAAAATTGGGGTTTGGACGTACACGAGAAAATCTGCAAAAAGAATAGAAAGATAAACAAAAATAACCTTAAAGCAAAATAAAAATATAAAATATAAATATAATGTAATAAATAAAAATTTTTTTTGATTGATTGACATCATTTCATAAAACCGGAAGCAAACTTTGTTCCCCATTTTTGTCACCAATCAGCTCAGGGATCTATGTGGAAGATATTTTATTATTGTATACTGAACTTACACTGCCTTTGCCATTTATTAAGGCCAGTATTCATCATGACATTGTTTTTCTTGCATTAATTCCTAAAAGTCTCCTTAAAGTCAGAACTCTGTGGAGGCCAATTCCTGGTAAGAAATGATTCCTTATGCTCCCTCAACAAGTCTGGTGAATTCCAGGCTTCCTTCCAAGTTTCAACAATGTGTTGGGTAAGTTCTTTAGCATTCTTCTGAGGTAATTTCTTGCAGACTTACAATTTTTTAATGCTTCAATGACCAAATCATAGGTTCTTAAGTGTTTGCTGATTATTTAAATTGAAACATGTAGCTTTTCAGACAGAGTTGGACTATATTAGGCATTTGGAGTAAGGATCTGAGTGACACTGACAAGGGATAAAGCATCTCAGGGTGTTCCCAGTATGACTGTTTAATACATAACATAAGTTGTCAATGGAAAGACAACTGGTGAACTCATTAGGTCATGGGTTCCCAGTGGTAATTAATATACATGGGGTATAGAGATTTGTCCATCTTGTCCAATCTCTTTGAAGAGCTGAAGTAGAATGAATTTCTGAAGACATACACTTTAACTAAACTTTTGTGGACTCTAATATTCATATGCACTTTTTAAATATTCCATTACCACAATAACCCCCACTCTTTGGAGTTTGGATTTTGGAGTGGGGTTGTGAAAATGTATTCAAGCACTGATGTACTGCGAGGAAACCTGGGATACAGTCAGCATTCCAACTCATTCAAAAGATATTTGGTTGGTTTAAGGTCAGAAGTCTAGAAGCAGGTTAGTCAAGATCTTCCATTCCAACTTAGAGATTCCTGGAACAGGTTTAAATCTCTTAGTTCAAGTGAAGGAACAAACTCTAGACTCTAAACAAATTATCATTCAATTTGAACAGTTGTTCCACCTCACAAACATTGGCCCACTGCTTCAAATATTTAATGTGGTGTACCAAAAAATTACTTTAGATTACCACGTAGTAGAGGTAATAGGTGGACCACTATAACTCAATACATTTACTTCTAGAACGTACCGTGCCTTATGAAGTTGAAAGGACATGATGATGTCTTTAATATTCTAGGAGGTCATCCTTGCTTGACATAGCATAGGCAATGGGCATTTCACTTATGGAAGTCAACAGTCTCACAATGACTGGATGGCTATATATTCATGATGTCCTCTTCAAAAAAAGAATCACGAGTGCCTATGGCAACCAGTAAAGCCACTGTCATGAAGTAAAGTTGCTAAGATCAAGTGGTGGGTCAGCTCTATCCATTTAAGCCTCTGATGGAACAAGGATAAAAACCATTTCAGCTTTCTGGGATTCTGCCACAAACACTGCCTTCTTTTCTAGAATAGGATTGAAGAAGCTATGCCTGCTGATCATAGCAAGTTTCCTAGCGGGTTCTCTATAGCACACAACAGTCTCTAATTTATAGACAAACTTGATGATGCATCACTCCTCTACAGCAGTCGTTGGACTTGCCAGACATACAGTACCTCAAACAGGGAGAGTGTGTGTGTCCTATGTGAAAGTCCAAATGAAAAAGAATCAGATTAAGACTAAAATTGGTATCGTATAACACATAATAAAGTATACCATGTTAGGGAATAGGTCGAAAATGTACAGTAATGAATGCACTGAACAAGTTATGTTGGGGGGAAAAAATTCCATGTTCTCTGAAGTACAATATGAGGAGATTAGGGAGGCCAGATCTATATTGATTTATAGCACATAAAGCTCTCTTGCTAATGAAGCCTAGGGGACAAGCGTAATCATGACAGATCGGCACTCGGCCAAGCACTTATTAGAACTATTTGGAGAGTCCATCCTCAAATCTGTACTGCTCAATATGTATTGATCTTTTTTACATCATATGTTATGCTGGAAGAAACCGCAGTATTTAAAAAACAAAACAGTCATAAATCATCCAGAAACGCAACTGATGATGCTAATCAGAACAAATGGTATGCATGTCGTGGTTCTCCTTTCCGGTTGACCCAATGTAATCATTGTTTTTAATAACTAACTAACCAATATCCACATTTAGCCTGCTGTAAATGCTGCACATCGACTACTCTTAAATATATCCAAGTCTCATTTCTATAGGTTTGTCTCTATATAGGTGTTTTGGTAGCAGATTATTATTATTTTTGATTATTGTCACACACTACAATTTTAAATATGCGAGAGCATAATCTGTTTCACAATGTGTTAAAGGCATGCAGACATAAGAATGAAACTTTTGTGATTTAAGGCTCATATTAATGAGACAAAAATTGTGCACATTTGATAAACATCGGCTGAGTATATGTACTGTAGTATTTATGATAACTGTCAGGGTTCAAATCGGGGGCAACTGCATGAGAGGCAGGAGCTCCAGCAGTCTGACACAGGAAGGTGTGAAAACCACAAGACACACTTGGAAATGGCAAAAAATCCATTTCTTTATTTTCATGTTCCAAAAGTCACAAATGATTAGATCAGAACTTGAACACAAACTAAAAAAAAAATCAGAGCGTAAGAGCCAACGAAAAATTCTCAAAGTTTAATAGAAAAATAGACCACAACTTAAAATACTAACAACACGAGTGATCGAACTGAGAACAAATTAGGGTAAAGGGCACACTGGCGGCATCTAGTGGCAAAAACCAAGAAATGCAGAGAAAAGAAAGAACAAACATAGAACATTGTTGTTTGTCCAAACATGATTTTCATGCCACACTGTAAAATCTCAGTCATAATGTCAGATTGTACAACAGTTAAAAACTGATGCACACAAGAAAAAGTCTCATCTGACGTTTTATTTCATTGATCTATGGCAAGATCAGACTCGCGTTCTCTTGCTAACAGTAACTAGCACAAACACAAACGCTCTGAAGCGTTCATTTTGTTTGTGACATTTATTGACAATAAAAACGTCATACAAACATTTATTTTCTCTCCATAACTCAATAAGTTTCTCTTCTTGCTGTACCGTCCAAATTTTTTCCCTGAGGTGATTTGAAATTGTCTAGTCAAGAAGGTTCGGGTCTCCTATGGTTTTTTGCCGATCATCGACTGTTGGAAAGATTTTATCACAGGAAATAAATGATTGCAACCGCCATTGGCTGATGGTGAACATCAAACTATAGTCTCAATGAAAATCTTTGTGGGTTCTATGACATTTGCTCTGAGGGCTTTGCAAAGAAATGAACCTTGTGCAGTTCCTTTCGCACACGGAAAAAAAGTTGGGTTCAGCTCACTTCAGTGTATTTTTTCAATGATGGAAGATGAAAGAGCTAGAAAGCTGAGAAAATTGTGAGTGCATGGGTTTAAAGTATTTTTGTGTGTCCTGGCATCATTTTAAATGGCATGTTCTGCTGCCATCCTTCTGTAGATTGAGAGGGAAGTATGGATCAACTGAATGTGGTATCCTTGTATGTCTTCTTTGCTGCGTTTCTCTGCCAGGCATCTTTGTCTGATTGACTGTAATCTGATTTCTCCTTCATGTTGTCCTGCTCTAACAAATTGGTCCTCCTCCAAACTCCTCAGCGTGGACGATTCCGTTTAATTACCTCAGGAAGCTTCTTTCCTGTTGTTAACGGGGAACTGATGGGTTTTATGTTTATTTTGTGATCATGCAGGTGCTTGTGATTTTAGTTGCAGATCTTCACGATGAAACATCAAAGACCAACAAGTGCCTCACTGTGTGAACCTGGCCAAATGTAGTGGAAATGCAGGCTTTTGGCAATTTGAAGGCCTCCTAATGAAATCTATGATAATTGTCTCATGAAAAAATGTACACAGACTTAATATTCAGTTTCAAAACGTCCTTAAACCATTAAAAGTGACTTTGCTGCTTCCAAAAAATAAACAAATGGTCAGATTTTGCTGGGCCTTGCATAATTTGTCAGGTACCACCTAATCTGTCGATTTACGGTCACTGAGGCAAATGTTTTGTTCTAGACTTCAACTTTTTCTTAAAAAGTGCAAAGGAAATTCCTCTCAGTAGCTTAACTGATCCCCTTCGTTTCAATTCCCAGACTTCCACAGCAGTTTCTCTCTTAACTCTATGGCCCTAAACAGAAAACTTTGGACATTCCTATGAAATGTTGATAAGCCTGTGAAGTCCGAAAAGGGTGGAAAGTAAGGTCTCTCTGTAGAAAACTCTCAGGCGGGACTGACAGCAATAAAGACTGCTTCAGTTATTTTGGCTTCTGAGTGACCCTTTTTAAAAATCCTGCTTTTTGTTGGCAATACAGTGTTGTATATGACAGTTGGTCTTTTATGACCTGCTTCCCCAATCTGTTCAACATTCACTTCTCAGGGTGACCTCAGGCACTGGAATCAGGCTGAGATGCAGCTGCCTCCTTCCTGCATATCTTTTGTTGCAAACTGTCTCAGTTGAAAGCACATATTATGGCGTGGTTGTTGCCTCTCTTGCGCCTGAAGCTCATTTTCCTGTGATTTAAAGTCCAAATCACAGGAATTAATTGAAAAGAGAAAAACCCGTGAAAAAAGCTCGGAAAATCCTGCACTGTAAATAATAAGCGTCCGACCATTTGAGAGTCCCAGCTCACTCCAGGTTTAGACACCAGAAACAGAAAAGTTAAAGCCGTCCCAGATTAAAGTTTTTTCCCCAGTATTTAATGCAAGACTGAATGCATTTTTTTAACACTGAGTGACAGATACAGTGAAAATCATCTAGGCGCTTAGGGTTGGTTGCCCACCTCAGAAGACCCTGCTGTCATGTCACTCAGCCCTTTTTGGTCATGTACCCTGAAGCCTCTGGGACTCACCAGTGTTATATCTCTTAGTGAACTCTCAAAAGATAACCCCTTCCACTAAAGGCATGCATCAAAAGTGGCATCAAACTGACAAGTTCTAGGCCACTGCTGTGTAGCTAACAAAAAGATGCCAGCCGATCTTTTCCCATCAGATGATAAGGCCCCTTAAGTCTTTGACCATTCTAAAAAGTTTCGAGACTTGTTTTGTATCACACCAACAGATGGCAGCACACAGATGAACGCACAGTCACAGGGAGCACGCAAGGCCCTTAACCCTATATGCTCCAGGGGCGCCGTATCATGGCCGACCCTACGCTCTAAACCCAGCTTCTAAGCAAGCTGGGATATGTGAAGAACAACATTTCACTGTGCTGTAATGTCTATGTGACAAATAAAGGCTATTCTTCTTCTAAATTGGATCTAAAGTTTTTTAGAACAAATTTGTAACAGGTATGATTGGCTCTGTTTTTTGGGCATGGATGAGTGTGCATCTTTTTATTAAGCCAAGCACTTTTTTCTTTTTCTTTTTTTACTGAGTGGGTGCAGTGTGCTTAATTGTGACTGTGCAGTTGAGCCGAACTGAACCAAACTGAACTGAACCAGACCAGTGCCAATGGAAACCAGCCAAGTGTGATTATTGGGTACAGGGGGTTAAAAAAGGGTCGATGCGATGTGCTTAGTGTGTCATCCACCAAACCACTACACAATCAACCAACACCGTTCATGCAAAAAGTTGCTTTTGAAGTGATTAATTGATTTTATTGTGGAAATACACAACTAATTAAATATATCATTGTTCATACAAACTAATATAGATAGAAATGAAAGGGAAATCATTATGAAATCTATACGTGCAACGGATTATGATGCATGCATGGGAAGTCACGTTTCTTGGTTCGCAAGGTCCTAGATATCCTCGGGTAGAATTAGATTGAATGTGCTTTTAGATTCAGAACGATTTATGCTTTTTAGTACGGTTCTTATTTATCTATTTGTCCCAGGGAAAAAAGTGATAATAAAAACCATACAATTTTTTAGGATGGTCTAACATAGAGGTTTTAACAGTAAACAGGTTTTAATTCACGGTATTGGCTCAAGTTCAGTACGGTTTGGGGGAAGAAAAGCAAAATTGCTGAGCATTTTTTTATTAATGAAGTTTATTATTATTAAAATTTGTGAACATCAACAGTTGAATTTTTTTTAAACAATAAAAAAAAATGTCTGCTTGGTTAAATACTATCTAAAATAATATTTTATAATTTTACATAAAACAGAATAAAGTTCCCTGGTGGTCTAGTGGTTAAGACGCAGCTTACTTACTTACTTACATAAAACAGAATAAATAAAATAAATAAAATCATCTTTTTATTATATTGATTTAAATTAGGCAATCAATGAAATTAGCACAAATGTAATTAATTGAATAAAATGTAATAAATTGGATTTTCTTTTTTTAATAATTGACAGAACATTTGTTAAAACACATTTGGGTAAATGATAAACTAAAAACGATGTTCTCAGTTCATCAAACATTAACAAATACCGTCATTCCTTCCGTTCTTGATTTATTCGCTCTCTCGATATGCGGAATTGTCAGGATTTTCTACTTTGAAGCTAAATTCTTGAATCTGGAAATAAAAACGCAAAAAAATCCAGATCGCTAGGCTGTCGTTAAAAAATGATAGTTATGTCAGCGACTTCATACGTTTTTAACAACACACTACAAATCGTATTTCCAGTATGGAGTGAGTAGTTTCTTTTTTTAGACCCCTGGATTTAGACTTAGTGACACTGTGTTCAAAATGCAAGGCGGAGACTAAACAAACCTGCGTTCCGCCACTTAATACGTTCTTGAGTGAACTCAGATTTTAATCAGGGAACTCAGATGTTTCCTAATAAATAAAGTAATAATATAGGAGTTACCTCCAGCCATCTTCAGATAAGGTGCAGGAAGTGGTGTCACCTACTAGTGGTCAGTGGTGGTATAGGTACCTGTATCGGTTTGTATATTGCTTAGCTTCCCAGAAACACACCGCGCAAGCGTTCAATCGATGTATTAACCTATAATTACTTTACAAAAGTATTAGTACACACCTAATTACTAAAATGAGGTTGTTTTAGTTGGAGTGTGGTACTAGTGATAGCATGTGGCAATATGTCAGTTTGTGAAATTTTATTGCTACTAGATATGGTAGCATACATCACTATCAATGTGAGCTGTTTAGGGTCTAAACACTTCATGCATTATTCTCAGATTCTCAGAAAGTAATAAGAAGATGGTTGAGTTGGTTTGAAACTTTTCTAACTGAAGCCCAAGTGTATCTAAAAACATATTTTCACCCATTTGTTTTTGCAAAGGGAATATTTTTTTCATGCCTTCCATGAAACACTAAGGTGAGGGACATGCAAGAGGAAAAAAAAGAGATAAAGAGCAAGACTGTCCCTTGGGGTCTTTTTTATCTCAGATAGAGTAACCTCCAACTTTCTTCCCACAAGATACAGGAAGTGGTGGCATTTAGTTGTGGCTTAGCTACCTTGAGCTGTTCTAATATGCTTCAGCGTCTGTCTCTCTCACACAGACACAGAGCATGTTCTAGAGGCAGCACCCTGGATAAATAATCATAACTGTTTGTGGCAGCGGGCATGGGGGCATCACAAGAAAACAAGAAATAAAAAAAATAATTGGAACTCATGGCCTCTTAGAATTTCCACAGGATTGTACAAATCTGTGGAACAAACGCAGGTTGCTACCGAGTCATTTTCAGAACAATTTTGAAAGGTCAGTTGTTTATTCAAGCCGTTTTATGTGAATGACAAACTGGGGACCACACGGGGGACAGATTTGTACCAAGGTAGTAGCAGATTTTGAACGGGTTGCACATGTTGAATGACTGCAGCCTTTATTCCATAATTCATTCTTAGGATGAAGTGACCATTTAGCTTCCTTTTTTTTTTCCCTGCATCACACTTCTTCTTCTCATCAATTTTTCAACAATATCTTGAATCTCATTATGAACTGAGTACTGAGTGTCAGAGAGGAACTGATTGGTTGTTTTTCAAGGTTTTCATCTTGTTAGCTTCTTTCCATTCTGCTGCTTAGTATAACAGAAAACACCTTGATGGAGATTTTACACAGGTTTTTGATCGTTACCACTCACTTCCTCAGAAACCGGCACTCAACCAGACCAGAGAGAAGTTTCCGTATAGCCTAGATGATTTAAGCGGAGTCAACAATCCCCCAACTCTGGCATTAAAACCCTCAAATAAAGTGAAAGGATAACGACTAAGAGCCACAATTGCAAAGCCAAAGCTACTGCTAAAGCTTGCCCATGGGGGCACCATTCCTCCCCACTTCATGTGTATAACAGGTTTTTCAAAGGTAACGCTTTTCAAAAGGTGATGCCCAATGCACTTACATGGTCTGGTACCATCCAAAAAATAGCTCATGGTTGCTGAACTGATGGATGTCTAGGTGGTTCTCTAAAAACAGTGGTAGCTTTAAATATGCCAAGACTGGTCTGTTCGAAACTGGAGGGCTTGAACCCCCAACCTTCCCTTCAATAATCCAACACCTTAATGCCCACATCTGTGCTAGCTTATTGTTCACAGATGTTTATGTTTGGTATTTTTAGGTAACATACATTTAATATGTACATCAGCTACCTCATATAGCTTTATTACTGAAACACTATATACCAACATCACTAAACTGATGGTATTCCAAATATCATGGAAAACCGCCTCCCCTGACATATAGAAAAGCTGTTAGAGTTGCTTGTTATCTTCATACCCAAATAAAAAATAAAAAATTACCCAAAACTAAGACCTTAACAGAAGCATGCACCATCAGCACTGGGAGATCTGATCACATGACCACATCTGATCCTCACTGCCTTGTCCCCAAATCAAATTTTGCACTAATCAGAATATACCGATTTCGAGGTATAAAGCACTAAATGACCCTGTAACAAAGTACCTGAGTGAAATTCTGGTCTTTTATGATCTGCCACACTTTGATTAACGGGGTGCAGGCTCTTTGTTGTTACCTCTAATAGTCCAAAAGGTCAAAGAGCTTTCTCTTCTAAAGACACACCGTTATGAAGTAGTCTTCCAATGTCAAAGTTTAAGAGTCAATTAAAAGCATCTTTTTCTTCTGTGTTACTATTATATTGCTTTATGTTTTTCCTCAGGTAAAGGAGATGTTTTAACTTTGACTTGCATGCTACTCATGCAACTCCAGAGATACTAACGACTGCTATTATAGCCTAAGGACTGCAATTGCTCATAAATTCACTACATGTGCTAAATATTTGTAAAAAATATTTATCATATCTGACTGGTAACAGCTGTGAGGATATAATATATTGTAGTATTCTGAGGCACGGAATCTACCTCAGATATTTCTCCATTTTTATGGACTCCTTTCCACCTCCCTATCAAATCCTTTATACATTTAGTAATTTTTTTTCTTTTTTTTTCTTACTTTTTTAGTCTTACTTGATCTTTTTCAACAAGTCTACTTTCCTTTATGTTGTTCTTTTATTTGTATTGCCTTCTTTTTATCTATCTGTATTTCGTTCTAACAATCTTTTCTTTCTTTCTTTCTTTCTTTCTTTCTTTCTTTCTTTCTTTCTTTCTTTCTTTTTTCTTTCTTTCTTTCTTTGACATTCAAAGTCTTTTAAAATGCTATTGTAAGATAAATTATTTATTTCATCCTTTTCATCAATTTTAGCTTGGCAAAAAAAAAGAAAATATTTCCATGGGCTTTAAAATGTGGTAAGGTTTTGCTGTCTCCATGGCAACATTTCTTTGGTATATATAATATAAAAAAGAAATGTAGGTAGGTTTGTGTGTGTGTGTGTGTGTGTGTGTGTGTGTAAAAGAGTATAATATTTGTAAACACAGGGAAAGATTAAAGTAAATACAATGCATAGCAGATTTATTTGTGTGTGTGTGTGTGTGTGTGTGTGTGTGTGTGTGTGTGTGTGTGTGTGTAATACACGTGACCACAAAGAATAGGTAATTGTACAGACACAATACATACTGTATGTAATTGTGGTGTGCCTGTATAATTCACTGAGACACCACACCACTAGAGAGCACTGTTGCTCCAATGAAACCTGTGTATGTGTATTTATATGTGTCTATGAACACTGTAGTGTGTGTTTGTGAAAAGGGGGATTAAGAAGGAAATATTTTCTTTGTCATGCCGTGCGATTGTGGGTCAGCAAGTCATCGTCACGTTTAACAACAGCGTCTTTACAAAAATGTGCCAAATAATTCTTCATGAAAAGTGTGTGTGTGTGTTTGTGTGTGTGTGTGTGTGTGTGTGTGTGTGTGTGAGAGAGAGAGAGAGAGCGAGAATATGTGGCAAAAGAGAGCATTCCAAACTTCATAATTTAATATTCAGTGACAATCACCATTCAATATTTAACAACTTTCTGAAACGAGTATAATAGAACTGTCGCTAATAGAACAGTTAGCATGCAAAAGATGTGAACCTGTTAGCATTAGCATCGTTGGAATGTCTCTGACACTGAATCGTTCAAAAAATCAACATACACCAAATACAACAACTAAAAAGAAAAAAATGGCCTTCATTATTGATTTAATTTTGTTGTTGCTGTTCCTCATAACACATTTCTGCTATGTATTCATGTCCGAGTCACGTCTTTGCATCCTATGCACATGAACTGGCGAACCTCAGTGATGACATTATGGCTGTGGCTTTTGTCGTTATGCCTGTACAGTTTTTCTCACAAAACTCACATTAGCTCAAATGACAAGTTCCCTGACAGGCATTCTTTATTCAGACCCGATTAAACACACTTACAAATGTGTAAGCATTTGTGTGCGGCGATAAATATGATACTTTGCTACAGGATGAGTGAAAAGAAATGTACGAAAAAGAGAGGCAGGTTTTTTTTATACGGGCTAATCTCAACTTAGCTGCTAAATGCTAACATCCTCATTAAAGATTATGCATTAAGGGGTATACATACAAGGAAATGAGCTTGATTTAAAGAGGTCTAAGAGAAATATATGTATGCCATTTGGCAAACCCCTTTTATTTGACTTACATAAGTGCTTTGAAGTCTCTATTAATTAATATATCCTGATACTGGTTTATTAGGAAGCATAGAAAAAAGATAAAAAATTAAAGAGCTGAAGGTAGCAGAGCTGAAGATATAAGATTTATTAGAAGCCCGATTGAGATGGTTTGGACATGTGCGGAGGAGGGACATGGAGTATATCGGTAGGAGAATGCTGAGGATGGAACCACCAGGAAGAAGAAAAAGAGGAAGGCCAGGGAGGAGGTTTATGAATGTGCTAAGGGAAGACATGCAGGTAGATGGTTTGAAAGAGGTAGATGCAGAGGACAGGGTGGTAAGGAGGGAATATATTTAGAAATGGTAAATTGTTAGGTCTAAAACGTTATTTGAAGGTCGCTAATAGCTCATATGTTGAGATATCAGGATATAACAGCTTTGCAGCATGCATTTCTTGTACCATGAGAGATGGTGGGACCAGTCAAGACAGGATGGGGTATGGAGGGGGCCAAAAGGACCATTACTTTTATGGTATTTTTCCAGACACCTTTATCCAGAAAGGCTTTCAGTTGAGCAGGTGAGGGTTAAGGGCATTGCTCAAGACCTCAGCAGTGGCAGCTTTGTGGTGCTTGGATTTGAACTTTCCGATCCAAAGTCGAATGCCTACCATCTCCCTATGACCATGATGCATTGAGGTCTAAAACGTTATTTAAAGGTCGCTAATGGCTCATATGTTGAGATATCAGGATACAACAGCTTTGCAGCATGCCTTTCTTGTACCATGAGAGATGGTGGGACCAGTCAAGACAGGATGGGGTATGGAGGGGGCCAAAAGGACCATTACTTTTATGAAATTTTTGTTGCTTGAAAAGCAAAAAAAAAAAACTTATTTGAAAAGATTTTGTCGCGTTTCAAGCAAATATGATGCAGAAAGCAATAGAGATCAATTTGAGGGAGTGTAGCAATAAGGTGGTGTGGGTGAGCATTGGAACATTTAAACCGAATTTCGCAGTTATTCTGCTCAGTCTTGTTCAAGGAAATTTGGTTGCAGCGTACAAACACCTAGTTTCATCCTAAGGGGTATTTCCCTTAAATTTTAGAATGCTAGAAGGAAGGAGGTGATACTCATGAAACATAGGTTAGATACATCATCTGAAATCCTCTGGGCTTTACCTAAAACATATCAATGATATAACTGGTCCATATTCATCTGTTTCCTTCCTGTAATTTCGCATTCTGGATCAGATGCAGATTTGGAATGTCCCTCATCAGCCCTGCTAAGAATCAGTTGCAGTATTCGTCTTGCCAAAAGACTGGATTGTCTATGGTTACCACAAGGTTGCAAATAGTCACCAAACGGTTAATGAGGTCAACGAGATGTATATGCAGATCATAAGATTGTGGACCTGGGATGAACCATGAATTATCTGGAATGAATCATCTGGGATAAATCATCTGGGGTGAACAGCAGGCCAGGTACTGGGTAGGCAAGTTATGTTGTTCATATTATTCCTGAACTATTTTTTTGCAATACGGCAGGGTGCATTATCCTTCTGAAAGAGGCCACTAAAATGAGAAAATGCTTTCACCAAGAAATTATGTACCTGATCTGCAACAGGGTTTAGGTAATTTGGGTCAAGCGTAACCTCCACATAAAATGCAAGAACCCGATGTTTCCCAGCAAAACACTGCCCAGAGTATTATACTACATTCACCTGCTTGTCATCTTCCCATAGTGTATCTTTTTGCCATCTCTTTCCCAGGCAATTGATGAAAATGCTTCTGATTGTCCACATGTAAGAAAAAAGCATTATCCCTCAGATCAGGCAAACAACTTCTATTGCTCCATGGTCCGGTTTAGTTGACACATCTCTATTACTTGAGGCTCCTACTTGTCACATAGAATTTCACTGTCCTATAAGGTATATCTCGCATATCCCAAATTGTTAAAAAAGCCCGGACCAGAGCACAGGGTCAGGCCAGAAGGTTAAGGGCCAGAAGGTTAAGGGCCATGGTCAAGGGCCAAACAATAACAGCCTGGCAGAATCTCTGACCTTCTGAGCAGAAACCCAGCACTTTAACCACTACCACTTCCCCCATAGAGTTTGTTGGTAGTGTAATAAAGTCTTTTTTGATTCGTTTAATTTTGGCTACATCGTCACTAATTTGGATTAATTTGTTTCTTTTTCAATCCTAAAAGTTGCTCATCCACAATGAAACGTTTAAAAAAGCTACCTTACAAAACGTAAGATGCTTCGAGCTGCATCGTTTCAGGCTGGTGTTTTTTTTTTTTGTACTTTCTTCGAAACATCACTGACTAAAAACACGTCATCGTTTATTAAAGACGTTTTCACTGACAGATGAAACAGATTCAGCACTACGACGCTCTCCAAAGTGGATAAATGTCTCCGTCTGGATGGAAGGCCAAAACGGAGAGAAAAACCTGTGTTTTCAAACGAAAACGTATCAGAGCGGACATGGCCTTCGTTTTTTTTTCACAGAACAAGCAGCATTTTCCTCGAGTGACCTGTTTACTGTCTGCTTTTAAATACAGCAATGGCTTCTTTTTTTTTTTTTATAGGAATTTGTTTTACAGGACAACGTCTGAAGATTTTCACTTGTTTAAGCTTTACAATGACTTGCTTTTTACTAATAGTCAGCTCTCTGTTCTTAAAGTTGGTTTATCCATCCTTTTTAACAATAAATTCATTCATCATACACTAGGTAAAATCCAAGTTAAAACGAAGAGTAGCTATTCAGAGCTATTCATAGAATAAACCATCAGAAATAGAAGAAAACACAGACGCAATTCATGTGTTGGTTTTGAAATGAAAAGCTAGCAGTCCAGCCTTGCTATTCTACTTTTAGAGGAAACCGTATAGCTGTGGTCACATGTCTTTTGGCCAAGTATATAAAGCTCAAGGTATGGAATGTCCTAGATTTACTAAAATACCTAAAAAAAATCTAAATCCCTAGAACAATAGTGTTTTAGGAACAAAACATAGGGAATATAGATTTCTAGGGCTGGGATATCGCCATGGATCCCTGGTGAAAGCTCTGCCTAGCATAACACTCATTATAAACTCTTCACAGAGAAGTGACAAGGAGTCACCAGAGTCAGGTTCCAATAGAATGGCCAATATTGTATTTCCTAAAAGAGTAATTTCAGAAGAAAAAAAAAATGAAAAAAGAAATCATTTTATACGCATCTCTGCCTCTTTTATTTTCTCCGCGAATGGATGCTTTGATATTCAGTATGTGCTTTAATAATAACGCTGTTATTGTCTCTCTTCTCCATGAATTATAGATGGATCGGGCCATTATTTCTGTATGCGAATCAAAATCTGTGTGTGTGTGTGTGTGTGTGTGTGTGTGTGTGTGTGTGTGTGTGTGTGTGTTGGTGTGTGGGGTAATGCAACAGACAATAAAACTGTAATGTCTTTTTTCTTTGGCACTGAGAAGGCAGCATTGACTAGCATTTTTTTAACTAGCGACACATTCATATTTGTTTGTTTGTTTGTTTGTTTGTTTGTGGTAGGTCAGCGTGGTAATTATTTAGACACAACGACGACACTTTCGACAGTGTTTCATACACGCTGCCATTTTGTATCATCAACATCCCGTTAGCATTGGCCACCTATTCACTGTCACTTCCTGTTAGCAAAGCCAACCTGGGAACGCTAAAACACTAATACGATTACATACGTAATCAACTTCTGTTATGTTGTTTCAAGTCTGCTTCAGTGGTTGTTCATTTGGGACAAAGAGAATTCAGACAATTAGAGACAAGGTACTATATTTCATTTACAGATTTTATTATTATTTACATAATTAACCAGCCATGTTTGCCATGTCACTTCCTGTTAGCGACACCTGTTATGACATCATTGAGTGTTACTACTTCTACATAGCTGCATTTGGAAACGTCACATCAAGTGGAATTAAGGGAGTCATTTGAGAATCAATTCACCATCCACACACAAACACACACAAACACACACACACACACACACACACGTGAGCGCACACTTACCCTGAGTGAAGAATCAAAGGAGACAGATGCCATGAAGCATCTGTGATGGTGGTCCACCATCCAGAACACACACACACACGCACTCACACACACAAACACACACACACACACACACACACACACACACACACACACACACACACACACACACACACACACACGTGCAAAAGTCAGCAAATGGACCAACTGGAATTCATCATTCTATCCTCAGCTGCAAAAGAGCCAAGTCACCTTGAGGCTAATCCTCTCACACACACACACACACACACACACACACACACACACACACACGGCTAAGCTGATCGCTGCTGTTACAGTGACAAACACAAACAGATCCATTCACCCTCCAAAGGTCACTTCCCAAACCCCATCACTTTTCACTAATATCAATCCAGTAAAGTGTGTTCTGACATGCTGAAACCACCAGGGCTGAAAATGCATAACACAACACATAAAGGAGTAAGTAAATTAATGAGTTTTTAGGTGTTAGCATTTATGACGGAAACGGGGTAGTCTGGTTTTCCTTATTTTCTTTGTGATATAGAGCACAGGGAAGATAGGCTCCAGATTGGACATTTTCACTGGAATATATGGCTTTCAGAATGCACTGGAAACACTAACAATAAGGTAAGCACTAGAAACATGTGGTACTGGGGACATGGACAAGACCATGGCACAGGAACATAGTGACCTATAAACATAGGGTTCTAGGGATATAGTGACTTAGAAACATAGGGTACTGGGGACATAGTGCCTTAGAAACATAGGGTACTGGGGGCATATAGTAATGACTTAGAAACTTCGGGTACTGAGGACACAGTGACCTAGAAACATAGGGGACTTGACATATAGTGATTTAGAGACATACTGTACGATACTTGGAGACATAGTGATTTAGAAACATAAGTTACTGGGGACAAAGTGCTTCAGAAACATAGGGTTCTAGGGATATGTTGAGTTAGAAACAGTGTACTAGGGACACACTGTAGTGTCATAAACGAAAAGGGTACTGGGGACATATTGCTTTAGAAACACATCGTACTGAGGACATAGTGGCTTTAATACCATTTAGCACTGTGGACAAACGATTACTAAGGTAAATAAAACTGGGATTATAAACCTATTTAAACAAGATACTGAGGGGAATTTAAGCACAATGGGTTACAGGGCCACTGAAACAGGATACTGAAGACCTAGTCCGATAGAAGCATATGTCAATGATGATATAGGTCAATGGAAATTGGGAACATGGGACAGGGGGCTGTGAAACAATATAAAGCACTGATAACATGGAACATGGTACTGGAAACAGAGGATTATTTAAACAGTGTACTAGGGACATTTTGCAATTGAAACAGGATACTGGGGACAATATTAAAAAGGCATTGTGGACATGGAAATTTAGGGTAACAAGCACAGAGTTATGAAAACAAATTAGTGGGGACATAATGTCATGGTAAAGTTTGGTAAAAAAAAATGGTATTGGGACAGAGATAGGGCAGTAAATGGTAGAGGTAGAGTACCCCTAGAACATGACTTCTTGTTGGTGATACTATGGAATCAATGTTTCTTATTCAAGCAATAATATTATCTGAAACTTGCAGAAAGGCAACATCATGTTCAGTTAATAAACAATGTTCCAGTTTGTTACTTTTTGCTAGTGAATAACATGCTTTCGTGGACACAATAAAAAAAAAAGTACTTTCCTTATAGAATAGTATAAAACCATTCTTGATCCTGTTTAAATTGTATGGATTGAATCGAGAGCGAAGTGTCAGTGGAAGGTTAATGTCCTTATTGTTAGGGTGCATTTGGAACTAGCTAGCTCATTTAGCCACATCAGGAGAAGTGACCTTTGAAATGAGATAGGAGTGAATAAAAACGATAAAGCGATTTATTGTATGGCAACACATAATACATGTGAATTATGAACGTACTTATTTTTGTAATTATCTGTATGATTCCACAAAAGGCTACACGTCAAAACGAGCCCGATGAGTTGCCCATGCCGTCTTATTGTGTCATCCGTTTTCTTCTGTTCGCCTGTAATTTCTTGCAACCCCCAAGGACCAAGGTAGACGCATTATTGTGCCCTCTGTCGATCATGATTCATCCGACGTGTACGAGAGGTAAATGCGAAATTTAACGAGCCCGAAATTTGTGTATTCTGTACCTCACAACCATTTCTTTTATTCATTGCCAATATATTTGTTGTTTTATGATGCCTAATTTCATCTCCTCTGAAATGCTGAAGTGGCTAATCATGATTCATTTTCAGTGCCTGCTTCATCCTGGTCACGGTCATGTTGGTTCTGGAGGCTAGCCAAAGAACACTGGACATGACGCAGGAATACGATAGGGTGCGCACTAGTTTAATTAAACTGAAAATGTATCTACGTTACTGGGAGATCTAGGATGAGCGTTCCGATAATACTGGTTAAAGGAACCACTAGAAATATGAGAAATGCCTGAGGATATGATCTATAATGTATCGGTATCCATGGGAATGGGTTCCTCTTCGAGTCTGGTTTCTCTCAAGGTTTTTCCTCTCTCTCAGGGAGATTTTTCTTGCCACTCTTGCTCATTAGGAATAAACTTATAAGGACAAATTGATAAATATTAAAGTTTCTTTAAAGCAGCTTTATCACAATGTTCATTAGTAAACGTGTTCAACATTTAAAACCAAACTGAGTCCAATACAATTATTTAGAACTTACAAATTGGAGTGTTGCTGTCTCAGTTTTCTTAGTCACATTTAATGCTCACTTTTGCCAGATACAAAAAGTACAGCAATCCCCCGTTTATTGCGGTGGTTACGTTCCAGAACCGCCCCACGATAAACGGACGCCACCCCGGAAAGGCTATTTTATGTATACACTACTGTACTTTATAAACATTTTACTTCATTTTATAATTAATATTTATATTAATAAATGCCATTGTTTTAACAGAAAACTCAATAAAAACAATTCCCTATATGTTTTTTGGTCTATCTCGGCAAGAGACCGGGAAAAATCAGCGAAAAACAAATTTAGTAATGCAATTCTGCGATAAACCGGGGGGAATTACAGATTTACTGTAATTGCTGTTTTGTGGCAGTGACCAGAAGATTGTAAGTTGGTAGGGCTGTTAGGTCTTCAATCAGAATTTGGCCAAATTTGTTCAGATGAGGTGCAGCCACCTTGTCATCCGTTTATCGATGCTGCCAAAGTACGTAAGAACCCTAACCCCAATATATATACTGTATATAGGGGATGTGCATTCACATCTGGATGCATGGTCAGTAATACGATACATCGAAGAGCCATACATTATAATGGAGTCACCGATGCGATGCGATTGACCTCTTTTGTGCTCCAGTGTGATCAACAAAAAGCAACATTCTTTGCACTTCAATACGGTATAGATAGTTTGTTTAGCAAATCATTAATGTTCTTGATCATCATAGGTGGTCCTCTGAGAACATGCTTAAGAAACAGCTTAACGGGGAGAAATCAATCCACATATATAAAATATCATCTTCCAGCATTTATAAGCTAGCTTCACCGTTCGTGGGCTCTTGGCTTTGTTCTGCCGATCGGACAAGGAGCTCGGGAGCTCACAACACTTAGGTTGTTCAGTATTATCTTATTTCAATTTAAATTTCCTTAAATTTCACTCCCTACATGTTAATAAATCGGTTTTAACCGTTTAATGTAAAAAAAAAACGATGCATCGTGATACAAATTCAAAATGGAATCCGATGTCCACTTTATTAAATCGATGCCCTGACATACGAAACTGTACCAAGGTTCCTTCCCCTTAATATATTGCACTATATGGATAAGAGTTTGTGGACATTTGTCCAGAACGTTCCACATTTAGTCCTGATTTACTGTGATAATACCCTCCAATCTTCTGAAATGTCGTCCTAATAAATTTTAAGTGTGCTTGTGGAGATTCATGCTCATTCTAAAGGGTTGTTCAATGAGGTTAAAGCAATATATTAGACCGCTTAGACCATTCCAACTCAGGTAAAGCAAACTCACAGAGTTGGCTTTGTGCACAAGGGCATTGTCATGCTGGAACAGGTTTGGGTCTCCTAGTTTAAGCGAAGGAAACGTTTCCTGCTACCACATTCAAAGTCGTCCTATATAATCGTGTGCTTCTAACAACGTGGTAACAATTTGGTGGAACAACCACACATTTCTGGAAAAGTCAAGCGTCCCCAGTAGTCCTTATAGGACAAAACGAAACCGCCCTGTGTGATCTCATTTAATACACTGAGACACAAATAAAACACAATGTTATGATCTATATTCAGATTAAGCTGAGCTCTCGTCTTGTGTTCAAGTTTTCAAATTTCATGGTGTAATTACCCAGAAAAGCACAAGAGGTTATGGACCCCAAACACAAACACACTCTTTTACACACACACACAAAATCAAAAGCCTCATTTAAATGCAGTGTGTAGGTGGAGAGAGAACCTTGCATGCACGCTGTTCTTTATAACTTCATAATGCATGGGAATATTCAAAGGTTTTTCTTTGATTTTACCCACAGCACACACACACACGAACACACACACCGGTGCACTCTTTATCTATTATTACTGCCAGCCTGCTGAGAAAGAGGAGACATTTTCTCTCACTGACTGACAAATTGCAGTAGTGTATTCAGTAAAAACCGACACACTGCTTGTAATCCACCTACTGACCGTTTCACTTAGTGACCTGGTAAATTACTGGATCCGTCACTGACCAAATCATTAACCAAATGTTTACTCAGAGACCAATGAATGAATGATTCTCTGCATGGATCACTGACTGAATTGTTAACCACCTGACTGACTCACTTACTGACAAAGTACATGTACGGCATTTGGCAGACATCCTTATCCAAAGCGTCCTTACATTTATCTCATTCATACACAGCTACGGGGTTAAGAACCTTGCTCAGGAACCTATTATTGGCAACTTGGTGTGGCTGGGATTCGAACTCATGACCTTCACAGCCAAAGTCCAACACCATAACTACAATTCAATTCATTTTTATTTGGGCTTTTATTACAGGACATTGTCTGAAAGCAACTTTACAGTGTTAAAGCAGTAAAAAAAGATTGTATAAGGTCCTTATAATTGTAAGTTTGTCCCTAATGAGTGAGTCAGTGGTGACTGTGGGAAGGCAAAAACTACCTGAGATGGCATGAGGGAAAAAACCTGAGAGGAACCAAACTCAAAAGTGACTAAATCATGGAATGATCATTACAGTTCATTACTCAAAGCTCCTGTGTTGTTTGGTAATCTCATGGATCACCAGGCTATTCATGGAAAACCATCCCCAGCTGCACCTTCAATCGAAGCAATAGAGGGATATTTACCTTTAATAAATAAGCTTTGTATTTTACATTGTAGGAATTATGTGCACACTGTACATCAACTGCTAACGTGTCAATTTAGTTGCTAGTAAACTTTGTTTTACAAAAATCAGGTCACTAAATTCAGATATTTATTCCAGTAGTTGTAGCCCACTGGTTTGCTAAACAAAAAGGTCAAGGATTCAACCTTAGAATTGCCAAGCTGCCACTCTTGGGCACTTAAGCAAGGCCTTTAGCCCTCTGTGCTGACCCTCTGCTGGGACCTCAGCCTCCTAACATTGCTGGTATATGCGAATTTCACTGTGCTGTAATGTACAGATGACAATAAAAAGTACCTTCATTCCAGCACTGTTAGGAACTTAGTAAGGATCTCAACATTCCAGTTATCTCTCAAAGTTCAAAACTTATTCCACGTGTACGAAGATTCTGTCTTTTTGTATTCACATGAAAGTAAATCGCTGCAATTTAAAGTTTTAAGAAATATCTTTAGACTAGAGGAGAGATTCCTCTAAATCTACAGGCCCCAAGATCCATCGAGTTTTATGCGATTTTCAGAAAATTCAAGATTGAAAATGAGTGGTATCTGTGTGAACAACTTTTTGTGACACACTTCAAATTATAAGGAAAATCTTAAAGGTTAAGTGACTAAACTTCTACATTCTGACAATATACTCAAACCTCTTTATCCCTGTCCGATGTTACACCCGCTATACACATTCAAATGAATTTCTGTCTGAATGTCAAACCCAAAATGTCAAAAATAATGGTTTATTTTCACCTTAAAAAACCCACAAACTATTAACATACTGAATCCCAGCATTCATTCCTCAAAAATTCATGACCCATCAATCAACTGATTCAATGACTGAATAATTTCCTGGTTCACTGAGTGACTTCTTAAAATAACTTTGGGAATGATTTTTTTTTTTTTTGTATTTGGTTATTTATAAATTTTATTATTTAATTATCTCTATCATACACTTTCTAAGTTAACCCTGTCCGATGTTAAACCCGCTATACACATTCAAATTAATTTCTGTCTGAATGTCAAACCCTCCAAAATTGCAAATAATGGTTTATTTTCACCTTAAAAAACCCACAAACTATTAACATACTGAATCCCGGCATTCATTCCTCAAAAATTCATGACCCATCAATCAACTGATTCAATGACTGAATAATTTCCTGGTTCACTGAGTGACTTCTTAAAATAACTTTGGGAATGATTTTTTTTTTTTTTGTATTTGGTTATTTATAAATTTTATTATTTAATTATCTCTATCATACACTTTCTAAGTTAACAAATGTGCGTAAGAACGTGTGTGTGTGTGTGTGTGTGAGAGAGAGAGTGTGTGATTATTGAAGCATATGACAGACTGGTGTGTGGAGAAATGCCCCCTGGGTAATGTATCAGTTTTTTAACCTCCAGTTGCCTTCCTGTAGCTGACAGCACAGCAGGGAAAAACAAATCACACACACACACACACACACACACACACACACACACACACACACACACACACACACACAGCACATGACTGCAAACCAATTAGCAAATGACTCCCCTTTGGTCCCAAACTCACTCGGTATTCAGGAAAGCTAAATGTGTGTTGGATTGAGAGATCCTTTAGCGGCTACACTTTAAACCCTTTGAGTGTCTATTATTTCGATTTCTATTTCAATTTCTATAGTTTGTATAGTTTGTGGTTAGTCTGTTGAATCTAATGGGTATTTTTTTGTGGTTCTTACATTTCAAAATCGAGAAGAAAACAGTACGTATTCAAGTTTTGCACAAGTCTCATCGTTAAATTGTTCATTCCATTGAACTTCTGAATATTGTATATAGTCACAACCATGAATCGAAATTGATTTCATTGAGATTAAATGGGGAAAAAAAAGCCCATACTATTACCAAAAAAAACCTCTGCAGTAGCTGTAGCTAAAAAAAAGATCTATAGGTCAGATGGTAGAAGCTGTTCAAGAAACAATTGTAGCCAGGGCAGGTTGTAAAGCTGAGTGAAAGAAGATTTATGAGAGCTTTATGAAGTCCTGCTTTGAGAATCAGCACACATGTGAGAAACGCTGAAGTGGTCTGATAAGACCAAAACCTGTTTTTTGCCTTTTTTTTTGCATAGGTTCACCCTGAGAACAGCTTTCCAGTGTGAAGCAATGTGTGGGGGTATTCTGATGTGGGAATATGTTTCATCGTCAAAGACTGAAAAGTGAGGGTCCCGAATAAAGATGAAACAAATACCAGGATTCAGAAAATGCCAGATTGAATCATTTAAATGGCTTTTTTCCAAGATGAATGAACATTTCAGGATCCAGATGTACAAAGTTGATACAGAAATAAACCCCTGAAGACCTGTAGCTGTAATTGCGGGTGTTGGGGTATATGTTGGGGTTTGAATACTAATTTACCAAAAGTCTTTTTGGTTTAATGCACCTTTTGTAACGTCAAAAATATTTTCGGCTTTGAATGGTGCAGATTTGATATAAACCAAATGGTAGAACGGTTTTGGTTATCAACCTTTAACATAAATTGTTTTTCTCTCAAGAATGCATTGTAATTTCAAATATAAATCCACTATGTGGCTCAAATGAACAAATCTTCAGATTAGCTTGTGTATTAAACTCAGTTTCCCAGTATGTGCTGCTGTTATCAAATATACTTCCTGTTGCTGGTCATCAAAAGTCCAAGATGAAGGGTATATTACAGCACAGTTAAATTATTTATTTGCAAATTCCAGTGATGTTGAGAAGCTGGGGTCAGTCATTATACAGCACCTCTGGAGCATAGAGGGTTAAGGTCCTTGCTCAAGGGCCCAAGAGTAGCGGATTGGCGATACTGGGGCTTGAACTCCTGGCCTTCCACTGATACAGCACCACATAGCACAAATGGTTAGAGGCCTTGCTTAAGGGACCAAGTGTAGCAGCTTGGCGATACTTGGGTTTGAACCGCTGACCTTCCAATGATACAGCATGCCTTTAGCACAAAGGGTTAAGGATCTTGCTTAAGGACCTAAGTGTGGCAGCTTAGCGATACCTGGGCTTGAACCCCTGACCTTCCAATGACACAGCACGCCTTTAGCACAAAGGGTTAAGGGTCTTGCTCAAGGACCTAAGTGTGGCAACTTGACGATACTCATTCTTAAACCACTGATTCTAATGGTCCAGCACCCCTGTAGCACAAAGGCTTAAGGGCCATGCTTAGGGGGCCAAAAAGTATCTGCATGGCAATACTCCATCTGCATGGCAATACTCTCGCTTGAACCCCTAAACAACCAATCAGTAGCCCAGAGCCTTAACCACTGAGCTTTTGAACAAATCTCTCATATACACACAAACTTTGTAAACTACTTGCTTTCAATTATGTGTTTATTATTTGGGTTTGACATTTCAGATTTGCCCCGTAAGTCATTTTTTTATCATTGGACTATTTGCTGTTTAACCGTGTCTCAAGATTTCAACTTGTTTGCTTGCTGTCTAATACATTCTACCGGCATTGCCATCCACTCCAGTCTACACATGCTGACCTTATGCAGCACCAGACATTTTGCCTAATTTTGCCAGTTATGTCATAATGGCCCAAACATGGCTGTGTTTACTTATCTGTCTATTAAAATAGCTAAATTTATGGGTTCAGAAATACGACATTGAAAAACAACCCCCGATTTCTGGCAGTGGGTAATGAAACACAGCCAAGCATGCTGAATGCTAAGACGACCACATGCTGTGCACATTGCCTCATTAACAACAAGTTAAGCAAGTGCATGGAGTGCTAGAAAATCATGGCACTGCGTTTTTGTCAATTCTCAAGTTTATATTTTAATCAACCTTTAGAGCTGATGGGGGAAAAAAAAGTATGTTAGGTGTTTGTAGAAGAGACAGTACATTTCTAATCCTATTGGTTCAAGTGTGTAATTGCAAGCTACTTTTATCCCATGAAGTGTTATTGAATTCTGAATGTACTGAACTTATTTGAACCTATCTAGACATCATAGTGTTCCTATAGGAATACAAATCTTAACATTGACTTAGTTTCTCTTTTTGCTTATCAGACATTGTTTCACATTTGTGTATTTCGAAACTCCACAAGACCAAATTTTAGGGGCAGATTAGGTCCTTTTCCGGTGCTTTTTTTTAGTGGACTTGTTTATTCGTCACATCCCAGATTGGGATCTGAGGAATATGGAGGACAAGCCACTTAATGAACTCTGTTAAACCAATTTTGACCAATTTTTGCTAGATTTCAGGGCATATTATTCTGCTGAAAGACACCACTACCAAGTGGTGTACTTGGTTTGCAAACAATGTTTAGGTAAGTGGGATAAGTCAAAATAGCATCCAAGTGAATGCCTCAGTCAAAGGTTTCCCAAAAAACACAACCCAGAGCTTCACCCTGCCTCTGCATAGTGCATCCTGATGCCACTACTTCCTCTGGTAAAGTAATGCACACAAACAGCTGGGCACATGATGGACAAGGTGTTATCAAAATGTTTTGGAACTAGATCTAGACTTATATATACTTTATTGATCCTGTGGGAAAACGTATTGCATTACAGCAGCAGCATTTACACAAACAGTAGTAGGGGAGAAAAAAGAAAAAAAAAATCTGTTAGCTGATCCCAGGTGGGCGCCGGAGAAAGATGTGCTGACCAGCGAGTGCACTTAGACAGGTGCGGGGAAAAGGCATGCTGGTCCACAAGGAAACTCGGGCAGGCTCTAAAGAGAGAAAGCATGCAGATCCCTGAGTGAGATGGGTGGATGCCTGAGGATGGCGGGTTAATCCACGAGTGGCCGGCGGCGGATGCCAAGATGGAAAGGCGTGTTGAACCATGAGTGTGTAGGGGAGTTGGGAAAGTCCTGGAGTGAAAATGAAAGTAAAGAAAGAAAGTTCTGTTTGGTGATCTATTGCCTGTCTCTTTTTTCCAACACAGAACCAGTAAATGTCTTACAAGTACATTGTATGAGTCTTTGATGTTAGCATACCGAAGGTCTTATGTCCTCTTTTCCTGTGTGGGACAGTCAGCAACTGGTAAAAAGTTGGTAATGTACTTTCCAGACTGATATGCTTAAAGTCACCAGTTATGGTCACAAATGCCTCAGGGTGTTTGCACTGTAACCTAGCAACAGTGGCGTGTATGATGTCACACGCTACTGTCGGGTCAGTTTTCGGCGGAATGTAAGCACAGATTACAATGGCAGAGGAGAATCCCCTCAAAGATTTACACCATCTCTAATTCCTATACACAGCAATCCCACCACCTTTCTCCACCTTTCTTACACACTTTCACCTTCAATACAGTCCCCTTGCATAGCAATACATCACTCACAGCATTCCTGCCACTTCTGGAATGTATCCTTGAAGTCTTTTTTTTTTAAAGTAGCCATTGAGCTGGATCTTCGTCTTCGGAAAGAGGGCGAAGTCTGCAGGAGCCAAATCTGAAAAGTAGGGTGGGTGTGGAAGTGATATCATGTGGATTGTTCTCCGACAATCATCATGCGCAAGTTGCCGAATAGTGCAGATGTGGTAACGCACCTGGTAAGAATAGCAACAGCTAGCACCATTAGCTTTCAGTAGTAAACAGTAAACGCTCTGAACAGTCTGTCACTACAAAGCCTCATACACAACGTCCTGACACCGTTCAATCTGAGATTGCTTTTACATTTCAGTAATTTGTAGAAAGCTGCAGTAGCTTTTCTGTAAAATAAAACTAGCCAAGCTAACCTTTACTCCCCACATGAATGTTAGGTGCCCATGACCATCTCATTCTCCCTGCACCAATTTTGCTAAGTACTAACAACTACCTACCAGAACAACATAAAAGACCTGCCATTTTGGTCTGACCCAGTGGTTCAGAATTCGTTCCTATTAAGTGCTGCTTAGATCATCATATTTGCCCATTTTTCCTGCTGCCAATTCATCAATTTTTAAAAACTGGCTGTTCATGTGATGCCAAATATATCCCAGTCCTTGACAGGTGCCATTTTACCAAAATAATCGAATTTATTAAAATATCAACTTTCATCTGTGTTTATGTTTTTACTAATATATATGAATTCCAAACAGTATTTTCAAGGACCAAGTACTCAAACAAGGGCAACACAGAGCTACAAATTTCTTCTAAGCAAGTTTCACTCATGACATATATTTGCATTGAAAGCTATATAAAAAATGCATTAAATCTTAAACTGTTTTTAAATGTAAACACTTAAGATTTAATATAATTTAATTTCAAATCGCCAAACCAGATATACCTTTAAAAATTTTTTGGAGTATATTAAGATGAGGTCCTGAGGATGAAAATATGCAAAACCTCAAAACTGAGATATTGTCCTGCTTGATGAATTTGCCAATCTGTTATGGGAGATCGATTTGGAAGAAGAATCATATTTCTGTATTGCACCAATTTCAGTATGTAATTGTACCTTTTGACCAATAAGTGGTGCTGACATGAAGGTTGTAGTGTCGCCTCGGGAATTGGTCCTGATTACGAACAACAAGAAAAAGAACAGCTAGAACAACAATATAGGGTCTATAAAATGATCCATAAAGTAACATCCAAAAATTATTTGATGATCTATCTTTTTTATTATTATTAGTTTACTGTTTCATATAGGTTTATTAAAAATGTACTCATCTAGGCATGGATATTGTGTATCGGAAGATACCTTCATGTTGTCAACTATTTAAAAATAGTACGAATTACCACAGTATCTGGCATGAATTAGCATTGGATCTTGGGGAAAGGCTCTTTTTTTTTTTTTTTTTTACCTACATTGGTAAATACCTCTAAACTGCCTAAAGCCTTTGTGTTTCGCTTTTTAGTCGTTCTAACAGATTTTCCGGACTTGTTGCAAGTAGTGTCGGATCCCACACAGAAGTGGCTATATTTAACCGAAAGGAAGCCATTACATTAGTCCAAAAAAAGGACCAAACATGGCCTCCATTTGAATGAACAAGCTATTTGTGGAATTCATTAACAGTCTCTGAAGAGCTCCGAACCACATCAACACGAGTAACCACAGGGAAACGTTTTTCTATACGTTGCAGTTTATTGAGAATTCTGGCTTTGTTCAAAGATATGACACTGAAATGGTAGACAGCTGCTGATGTGCACACTGTTGCGTGTTGATTCAATGGAAATCTGGTTCATGTTTGCTTTTCTATGGATGATGAAATGTCTAAAAAAAAAAAAAAACGGTGAACAAAGCATCGCATCCCACGGTGCCATGTGCAGGAGAAAGCCGGGGCGTACACAACGTAGGATGAATGAACTGAAAGCAGAGACTGTTCGTGGTGGTGATGTGGAAATGATAAAAAAAAAAAAAAAAAACCTGATCAATTTGAAGTGGTGCATGCGGCAATTTAAAGGCGCTCAGTAGCTTGAGCAGGAACGGTAATTTCGTAAAATGAAAGAAGATGAGCAGATTGCTATGAGCCTAAAATGGATTCCTTTTAAGCCTAGATTCTCATTCATACAGTAGCACCTCGTTTTATAAGGAAAGTGTGGTTGTGGGAAAATGGACAGACGGATCCATAAACACTTATTGGCCCAAATTACAGTGCTTCAAACGTGTCTGAAATTTCCCAGAAATCGAGCAGGTCATATGGCGTAAATTTATCATTATCATCATCATCATCATCCAGGTTGTCTTTAAGGAAAAAAGGAGTTTAGAGCAGTTTGAATTTGGTGCTTTGAGTACAACTGGATGTTCAACATGGCACCTCATGGCAAAAACTCTCTGAGGATTTGAGAATTAGAATTGTTGCTCTCCACAAAGATGGGCGAGGCTATAAGAAGAAAACTGTTGACCCTGAAACTGTTACAGTACAGTGGCCAGGATCATACAGAGGTTTTCCAAGACGGTGTCCACTCAGAACAGGCCTTGCAAAGGTCCATCAAAAAAGTTGAGTCCTCGTGCTGTGCGTCAGGTGCAGAAGCTGCTTTAAAAAACAGACGCATGAGTGCTGCAGCATTGCTTAAGGGTGTTTTCACACCTAGTTCGTTTTAAAAGAACCAAACCCAGTTCACTTAAAGTGAACCAGAAAGTAAGCAAATGTGAACTCAGTCCCTTTCGTGTTCACAATAAAAAAGACTCAAAAGACAACCCAGTTGTCTCTGTTGTAGCCCCCTTCCTTCAGTTTTTGAGAAAACAGGAAAAATACTTTTATGTTTTTATGTGTTGAGAATAGTTGTCGTTTAATGCCATCCTCTTTACAAATATCAATAAGTGCACAGCTCTCTTCATAAGACCACACGACTCCACGACCTGCCATGTCAAAAGGTCTTGTGTTTCAGCAGTGACGGAACACGGCTGCAGGTATGGCACGCCTCCAGGGACATTTGGCGAAACGAAATACAAAGCGGACCGGGACCACACTGCTTTCACATGTCACAAACAAATCGAACCACAAACGGACCCACAAACGAACCGTACTCAGACCACCTCCGGAGGTGGTCTGAGTACGGTTCGCTTCTACGACGCACACGACAAAAAAGTCAGTTGGCGTGGCCGTTGTCACAGAAAGAAGCCTCTTTTAAAGCTGCTCACAAGAAACCATGTCCAGTAGTCTGATGAGCCTAAGATAAACTTGTTTGGCTCAGATGGTGTCCACATTTGGGGTGAGGGCTCAAACGAACTAGGTGTGAAAACACCCTTAGAGATTGTAGAACCGAAAGGTCCGCTTGTCAGTGTTCAGACCGTACGACGCACACGGCAAAAAAGTCGGTTGGCATGGCCGTTGTCACAGAAAGAAGCCTCTTTTAAAGCTGCTCACAAGAAACCATGTCCAGTAGTCTGATGAGCCTAAGATAAACTTGTTTGGCTCAGATGGTGTCCACATTTGGGGTGACACCCTGGTGAGGAGAACCAAGAAAATCGTGTCTTGCCTACAGACAAGCATGGTGGTGGTAGCGTCATGGTCTGGGGCTGTGTGAGTGGTGCTGGTACTGGGAAGCTGCAGTTCATTAAGGAAAACATGGATACCGAATGTACTGTTACATTCTGAAGCAAAACATGATGCCCTCGCTTCAGAACCTGGGCTGAACAGCAGATTTCCAACATAAGAACGATCCAGTTCTCCAGAACTGAAGCCTATTTAACACCTTTGTAACAAAATACTTAAGTGTTTTATTGTTGTTGGGTTTTTTTTTTTTTTTCGTTTTAAAATCAGAACAGAAAATTGATCCACATGTAAGAAGGTGATGAAGGTAAGAAACATGCAGGATTTTTAAAATACACTTTGCCCAACCCTGGATGCACTCACTTTTGTGACATACTGTACTTAGAAGATTTAAAAGATGACCCCACCAAATTAGGCCCAAAAAGTCCCCTCTATGTCTTGTGGACACCAAAAAGGAAAATGGAAAATCAGATTGTGTGGGCCGTATCTCAACACCTTTTCATCAAGACCTTTAAGGAAAAAACTGAACAAATTGCCTCTTTGGAATCGTCCTTCGATTTCATCAGGAGACATTAGTTAATGTCATTCTGGAAATTAAATATACATGCCATCAAGTCAAGGTTCATTCAGATGACATTGAATTCTCACAGTTTTTCTGCATTGGCATTGAGTATTAAAATGTAGACCTTCGGTGCTTCAGAAAACCTGGCAGGATAACTCGCTGGGAGTTTAATCTGGACTCCATATCGAAAAGGAGGTGACCACCGCCATGATTTAAACCTTAAAAGCTGATTGCGTGGCTGACAAAGCGGATGACCACCAGTCATTCTGTCTTGGCTGTAGTTCTCAAGTAAAAAACGCGAAAGAAATTAATGACTCGGATCTTAACGGATACAAACTCCCTTAGGAAATCGAGTAATCAGTATACAGCAGAGCATTGCAACAGACTTTTTTCTCGGAGGCTATAACGAAAGCGTGCAGATGATACTTCACATGGTCTGACAATTGATTCCCTTCTTTGTTAGCACAGATGGCTGAATGGTCCAGATTTCCATTTATTTGGTGGGTTTTTTTTTTTACTGTCTAAATGAAGCTCCCTGAGGATCCAATGAATATATCAAGTGCTAATGAAGAGGTAACAAAAGAGACTATGTTTATTCTACATCTCTAACTATGAGTCACTCAACACTTTCATAGGACACTTCCCCACATGGAATAAACTAGATTTTTTATTCACAGTATTTTAAATCCAATTGTGCCAGATTTATAATTGGTTAATTCATAAGTCAAAACTCATGTGTATAGATAGAACAAAAAGCAGTCGTTCCCATGTAAAATTATTTCTCTGAAGAAAAAACTTAATACTTTAAAACAAGGTAACACAACATCCAGTTTTTAAATAAGGGTTTTTATTATTGAGGGAAAACTAAGTCCAAAATTACATGGCCCTATGTGAAAAAGTGTTTGCCCCCCAAACCTAATAGCCGATTGGGCCACCATTTTGCGTTTGCGATAACTTTCAAAGAGTCTCTTACAGCGCTGTGGAGGAATTTAACTCCACTCATCCATGCAGAATCATTGAAATTGAGCCACGTTGGAGGGTTTTCGAGCATGAACCGCCTTTTTTGAGGTCATGCCACAACATCTCAATAGGATTCAGGTCAGGACTTTGACTAGGCCTTTTTTTATATATAAGATCAATACTCTAAATGGTGTTAAAGTAAATGTAAGTTACTGTACTTAACTAGCTTTTTTATGTATCTGTATTTTAATGATGTATTTTCATTTGGGGAGACTACAACTTCAACTTCACGACATTTCAAATATCATACTGTGACTTAAATACATTTCGCAAAATCAGTCAATCTATTTTTAGCTTGTTTTGATTGTCGCTTGGTGATACTATTTGGAGAGTAACAAATGATGGAAGAAACTCGCCACAACATACTTATTTGCGCAATTTATTTTTTTCCAACTGTTGAAAAGAAGGTTTCGGGCTCATGATGATTGTAATAGATATCATAGAGTCTTTTCACATAAGCGTAATTAATTAAACAAAGAGTGTTGTAACAAAAATGATAATAGAGACATGATGGGCATAAGAAATCATAGTACTTTGGACATCTTAATTGTAAATGTAGCACATTTTTTTGTCAGTAACTTTTAACATTTAAAGTTAGGTAGATTATTTTCAGCTGTGAGTCCCAAAATTTGGGCTGGGTGGGGTGGGATGGGGCGAACTAGACATAGTCTCACAAAAATGTGTGTAGGAATCAAATTTTTCATGATATCTTTATTAAATTCGAAATATAAAGTCATGAGAAGTGGCTTTTACAAAAATGTATATTCCAGGTACTTCATTATATATTTAACTTATCTTTTTGAGCAATATTATCTTTGAATGATTAAGTAAGTCAGCTGTGAGTCCCAAAAGAGGTAGCGAAGGCTAACAGGTTGAGTACATTTGAAGGAAATACTTTTGTACTTTAACTTAATTAAAAGTTTAAAGGGAGCATTTTTGACTTTGTGTATCTCTTCTTCAGTAAGCCGGCGACTCTTTTTTGGGAAGGAATATAGACAACAGGAGTGGGGGCGTGGAACTATGCATGAAAATTTTAACCATTGATCCATCTTGCTAAAGAAAAATCACCTGTAAATCGTTTTTGTCAAATTAATAGTAAAAAAAACTCTCAAAAACGGATTCAATGTCAATTCTGCTACTTGGATGTTTGGACCTGCCGACGATGGAATCTCCCAGTGGAATCCATTCGGTGACTCTCGTAGGTACAGTGGAGACACTGGTCCAATTGAAGCGAAAATGGGACATCTTTCGGCGAAAAAAGATGTAGCACATGCCTTGTAAGCAGAATCAACCATCTTGCAATGGCCTACTTATTAGATCCAGATTCCTGAGAAGATTTATATACAGAAGAGGTCAAGGTCTAAAAACGAAAATCAGACAATGAAACTCATTTTTACCAGATCAGAGCGAGGACTATGAGAATATCTTACTCAGCTGAATCACAGTAGGATTAAACATGCAATGCTGAATGAAGGAAATCAAATGGAGTTTTAAATCCTCCCCCAGGAGCTCATTACCGACAAGCATGGGAAATGCTTAATCGAACTATCAAGAAGGCTATGTATTCTGTCCTGAAGCAACAAGCTTAAGATGATACTACATGCCGCAATCTACAAGGCGGATGATTCTACAGTCAATGATCAGCCTATTACTACAATATCTGATGATACCAGTGATCCTGAGCCTTTTGCACCTATTCATCTCCTACACGTAGGAGGAAGGAAACCCAACTGTACCATCTAGACTGTGCTAAACAAAAAGGATCCGTAATCGAAATAAAAGGGAAAACATCAGTCCAGTAGATTTGTAGTATTTTTTTATTTTTTTATTTACTTTTTTTTTTTAGAACAGATAGATAAGAGAATATCTGCCATTATTGCAAGGCAGACATGACATGAAGTGAGACAGAATCTAAAGCCGGGAGATATATTCCTTGTCATAGATGATACTTCACCCAGGAGCTCTCAGCCTATTAGATGGATCACACAGGCTTTACCTGACAGCAAAGGATATATTTGACATGTCCTTGTCTTGTCAAAATGTCAAAAGTCTTATATATAGGAGGGACCCATCAATAAGTAGGTCTTGTTCTTGAATTTACATTGGAATAACTGAGGACATTAGCTCATTTTGCTAGATTAGGTTATTTTGCGTATTTTTGAGGTAACTTTCATTTAAAAAAATATATATATAAAATTGCTTGTTTTTATTAATACTTTTAAATTTGATTTATTTTTACATTTGTGAACATCAACAACACTTTTGCACCCTTTTTTGTTCTATTACATTGAGTAAATAATTAAATAAGTACAAATTGAGTTGATTAAATGAAATTAAACAAATTGGAAAAAAAATCTAATGAAATAGTTTGCATTATTTAGACCCCTTTTGGGTAATACATGTGTGTATAAAGGTGTATGTTTCCTTTTTACATTTTATATTTCATTTTCCAAATATATGTTCTACTTCACTCTTCTACGTACTGTATTTCAGCAAAACACACTCAAGACACTTATTTATGCATTCGATTTTTTTGTCATAAATGTATCAATTCCTTCTGTTTTTCATTCATTCATTCATTCGATCCATCAATATGGGATGTGGCAGCGGGCGCGTGGAGGCGGAGATTTTAACCATTGCATTTGGAACACAATAATACATATATTTTTATTAATTTACATATTTTTTTTTTTTAAATACTTTAATCAGCATGTGCATAGACAAATATAGATGCTTTATGGAAATGTATGTTTATTATTAGTGGAAACAAACAACATAGAGCATAAATACAAAATAGTTTTGTATATGTTTTAAAGTAATTATGGTGTTTTTAAATGATGTAAATCATCAGGACACCAAACGAAACTTTTGCTATGTTTCCACACGGACTGTTTTAATTGCCGGATGTGTGCTTCATGGCGGATTTTGGTGCTCGATTTGAAACTTGTCGCATTGAATCTGTACATTTTGCCTCTTTTATATTTATTTCTGTTATTTCTGTTTATATTTATTAGTTAATGAAATGGGTGGCGTTAAAAAAATCCAAAACATTACATTTGTGTTAACGTGTTATTAACGCCTTAATTTTGCCCTAATATACACAATATTGCCAAAAGTATTGGGACACCTGACCTTTCCTGCTATATGTGGTTCTTTTCCAAACTGTTACCACAAAACTTTTGGCGGTCATTTGTCCAGGATGTCTTTAGATATAGCTATACTGAAATTTTGCTTTTAATTGAAACCCAAAACTTGCTCCAGCATGGCGATGCTCCCGTGCACACAGTGAGCTCCTTGAAGATCTGGTTTGCATGCTTTGGAGAGGAAGATCTTGCTGCAATAGAGCTCTAATCTCATCCCCACTGAACACTTTTGGGATGAATGTGAATGCTGACTGCACCTCAGGCCTCTTCACCTACATCAGTACCTGCCTGTCATAACACCATTGTGGCTGATGAACACAAATATCCATAAGCACACTCCAAAATCTAGTGGAACATCATTCCGGAAGAGTGGAGGGAATTATATGAGTAAATTGGGACTAAATGTGGAATGCAATGCTTAAAAATCGCATATACTTGTGAGCATATGGAAATATATATGAAGTGAGATAAGGAGCCTTCGTATTTAGCTCTGTAATTTTAAGTATGTTCTGTACTCACATGGCAGTGGCTGTATTTCAATGCATTACTAAAAATATGATGATGATGATGATGATGATGTTGCCAGATAAGATAAATGGTTGCAAACTGTATATGGACGAGACCTTATAATTAAATAAACATGCAGGTCATTGAGTTAGTTTAATGCATGTATATAATTATATGAATGGACTGATAGATAAATGGATTGGTAAAAAAAAACAAAAAAACAAAGATGACTGGGTGAATAAATGGATAGGCAATAGATGGATAGATCTTTGGATACGTAAGCAGATGGCCAGGTAGATGCATAGATAGATTGTATGCATGGACAGATGGCTGGAGAATGAAAATAAATAGGCAGAAGGATAGAGATGTGGAAGAATAGACAGAACGGGGTTATGGATTGAGTTATCGTATACGAGTTACATTTTTGTACGTTTTTATGTGTCCTGATTCTTTTGTCCTCTAGTTTAAAGTAAGTTTTTTTGCACTGAAATGCTTCTAGCCCATAGAACGTTCTAGAACATTTCTGAACAGTAGAAAAATCTTAAAATGCCTTATTGACTTTGAGAATATTGTCGAGCTGCAGGTGAAAGTTGAGCTTTAACAATGATTTTATTATTTTTTTAACATATCCGTGTCCTTTAATCGTTCCTGTTCTGCAGGCTGAAAGCCCCAGGGCCTTGGTTTGCGGATAAGAAACCTTGTTTCTTATGAAACATGACTCAAGGTCGAGGACTTTAGCAGTAGAGATAAAGCCATGATTTATTAAAACATCGAATGGCTGCAGATATTTTACTGCATTTTTTTTTTCTTCAAACGAACACCAACTCAAGGTAATAGAGTTCAGCCGGTATGTAACATTTAATCCCATCCAGCAGGGTGCAGTTGGTATCGCTTTAACTCGGCTGCATCCGATAACAATTAAGTCGCAATGAAAGCTACAAACAATAAGCCCACCTTTTTGTGTCACTTTCCCCAATCAGGACTTTAAGCACCTGAAGCAGCTGCAGCACGTATTCCTCATTTACAGTCCGGAGAGTGTGTTGTAATAATAAATCACACAGTGCACTACAGCCAGCGGGGGATTTCGAGGTGAAGATACAAAAGCGTTCGGCTAATCTCGTTAGTCACGCTCGACTGCTGCAGATGATCGTGATCTCAATAGCTAACGCGTTTCCGTTACGAAGAAGTCTGTCAAGAACATGCACCGGGGTTTCATACTGTTTTACTTTCACACTGTTCACCTGCAGGTCTGGAAACTTTGACGATTCTTTCATTTTTAAATCATTTCTAGGTAAGAGAAAAGCATGAAAATGAATAGAGGTTGATTAATGCAGCTTTTTAAATACTCTACCCTTTTTTATAGCCCAGTATGAATCACTTTTCCGAGAGACCTCAAAAAAGTTTGCAGGACAAATGGACAGAAAAATTGTGCTCTAGGAATAGGTCTGTTTGCATAATAATCAAGCCTTCATTTGTTATAATCATCATTAAAATCATTGGGTATTATGGTATAGGATGGTAAATGTTTCTTTTTTTATTTATTCATGTAGTCCCTGACTGATTCTGAAGTAACTGTACAGCTGTACTCTGTCCTCTGTCACAGGCAGCAATATTTAAATGTTTGATGGCTACTGGAGATTTGAGTGCTGTGCATTTCTGGCACAAGTACATGTAGTTAAAAAAAAACAAGAACTTTTTTTTCAAAATCGTTCTACATCCTAATACTTTACCTCAGCCAAGCTCAGTCATCATATTCTGACCTGGTTGAAGCTGATGACACTTCCTTGATTGCCTCATGCATTATTAAGCGGTTTATTAACCCAAAGTATTTGCCCTCAGGCTATGAAAACGTAAAAATATCCCTGCTCACACAAGATGACCGGAAAGTGATACAATGACAATGAAGCAAAGCTTAGGTATATTGCTATCCCAGTGCGTACTATGCTCTGAGGTTATGGTTGAATTGATTCAGATGATTGATTCTAATAAATCTGAGGCAAGTTCCAAATAAAATCTTGACATTCCTGAGGGTTTTGTCTCATTTAAACTACTACTACTTTTTTTGGCCGCTCACGTTATGGGTCGTCACAGCAGATCATCCGTCTCCATTTTACCCTGTCCTCTACATCTGCCTCTTTTAATTCAACTACTGTCTTTGCACAAAACATCTATAAACCTCCCCCTTGGTTTTCCTCCCTCCTGGTGGCTCCATCCTCAGCGTTTTTCTACCGATATACCCCATGTCCCTGAATCAGTGAGCCACTGAATAAAACCATGTGAGCCATGTCCAAACCATCTCAATCGGTCCTCTCTCACCTTGTCTCTAAAATGTCCTACATGCGCTGTACCTCTAATAGACTCGTTTCTAATCATGTCCATCATCACTCCCAAAAAAACCTCAACATCTTCAGCACTTCTACCTCCAGCTCCACCTCCTGTCTTTTACTCAATGCCACTGTCTCTAAACCTTACAACATTGCAGGTCTCACCACAGTCCCATAAACTTTCCCTTTCACTCTCACATGTACTCTTCTGAGACTCCTGTCTAACACCATTTCTCTTTCCATCCACACTATGATCGAACAGTTTGAACCCACCTCCAATGTTGCTGGCCCTACTTCCTTTCTCCTCTTCATCATATCAGATCATAGAATCATAGCATCATAGAACCAGCATTTAAAATACCAACTCTTACCTCCACTATCCTATACATCTCCTTTCCCTGCTGTCATTGGCCCCAATTTCCACCAGTACCCTGTACACTAACAATACTTGTGGAGGTGGTTGATAACCCAGGCCTCGACTGATCCAGTATAAAAGTTTTGTCTCATTTAAACTGGATCAGTCGAGTCCCAGGTTACCAACAACCTCCACAGGTATTGTAAGTGTACAGGGTACCGGTGGAAATTGGGCTACTGTTGGCCCAAGGAGGGGAAGAAAGATGTCTACAGAGACAGCAGAAAAAGTAAAAGTATATTATATTGATGAACCATCAATAGGTCTTGCCTACTTACCTCCAAAAATAACAAATAATATCAGAAATGCTAGTTTTAAGTCGGAACACAAAGGAACTACACTCCCACATGCATTTATTTCCATTGAGACCTGCACATTTATTTCCACTATTTCTAAACAGCAATGCAGGATAACTATGGAAACCAGACAAAATCTAAAAGCCAAAATAATATAATATTAAGGAGCTCATAAATGAAGGAAACAGTAGTCTGAGTGCACTACTTACAATCATTTATTGCATTTTTAAAAGAAATATATTTTTGGACTATTTGTTTTTTTTTTCCATTAATTTCCTGTAGGCCGCTTGTAGGCTATTAACTTACCCCCATGTGCACCAATCCTTATCTGGATTTTGTTTACTACATCTATCCAAAACTCATTCAAGGTTTAAAGCAGTAGTCCCCAACCCCCGGGCCGTGGACCGGTCCCGGTCCGTGGGTCAGTTGGTACCGGGCCACACAGAAAGAATACATAACTTACATTATTTTTTTTTTTTTTCTTTTCTCTGATACGAAACATTGTTTTATTTTGGAAAATTACTGAATTCTCTCTGCCACATCTGTCTATGACTTGCTCTTGATGCATGTCAAGATGCCTCAGTCACCTATGTCCACTACCTTTTTAAAGGGGCTGCTCCGGCCGCTAACACATAATACATTACCACTAAATTCAAACCACTAAGCGAGCAAAATGATCAAACACCACGTGGATTTATGTTTATTATTATATTTAGAAAATACTAGTTTTTATGCCGTTCGTATGATTTTATTTTGTTTTATTTATCCGCTACACCTTAAAGGCCGGTCCGTGAAAATATTGTCCAACATTAATCCGGTCCGGTTGGGGACCACTGGTTTAAAGGATCCAAGGTGGTGCTGAGGATTGCCTCAGTGTTACAGTTTGGGGGGGATCCTGAACCCCTGACCTTTCGATCAGTAACCCAGACACTAACCCACTGAGCTACCACTTCCATTGAGCTGTTTTCTTTTTAAGGAAGGAAGGATGGACTATTATCTAAAATACAAAGACTAGTATCCATACTACACTTTCCAACATTCTCCTAGCAAAGGTCCAGTTCCCTGATGACAAACTCTTTGAGCTGATTGGGTGTATATTCTCCAAATGTAATAAACCATATAGCAAACTGGCTTTTCAAGGACATAATGGAAGCCTGTACCCTAAAGGCTTTCTTTTTTTGTGCAATTCGAAACACAAAGAAGGGGTGAGTGTGGTATGCTCAATATAGTTTGGAATGAATGTCTGAATATAGAAACACACAAGACACAAGATTGGCTTTCCAGATCTGGAACATATCGTGCTTAAGTCCTGCCTATTCTGGTAACCTAGTGGTGTTTACATGTATATTCCACCACTTTGGCACTTAAGATAGTATGAGGACATCAATAAACAGGACAATATGTACAAAGAGAAAGTCTTAACTAAACAAACCTAAAGCCACAAATACTACCAATATATCAACGACCGGATACCTGATCATTACTTTTCCTCCCTCCAGAAATATTTTCCCTCTGCCAAACCCTTAATCCACTAAAACATATTGCCTGTTCATCTCACTCTTGAATCCTCCCAGACCTGAAGGATTGTAACGGCATCATTTACTTCAACAACCCATACCTTCAAGCCTCATCTGTCACCACCCCATATGCCTTCTAAATAGGCATAAACTAAGAATGTACAAAATTGCAGGTTTGCCTATAACCGGGAACTTAAATGTTAGTTAAAAACTTTTTCGGTTAAAACAACCAGATTTAATTCATTTACAGTTGAAATTCTTCTCCTGCGCATTAAATAATCACATGCACACAGCACAATTACTGCAGCGCCAAGAAAGGGGGAAGAAAAGAGGAAGGCCAAAGAGGAGGTTTATGGATGTGGTGAGGAAAGACATGCAAGTGGTTGGGGTAAAAGAGGCAGATGTACAGAGGACAGGGGGGTATGGAGAAGGATGATTCGCTGTGGCGACAACTTATTTTAGAGCCTATTTCTAAGTGACAGACCTCCAACCTTGTGTAACATAGTTCCTGGAACATCTCCAATCCTGTCTAAACATTCAAATTTATGACATTTGACAGATGTGACTTACTTTTATAAAACTCAGCTATGGGGTTAAAGGCCTTGCTCAGGCACCTAAAATGGCAGCTTGGTGTGGCTGGGATTTGAACTCCCACAGATCTAAAGTCAAATGGCCCACTAGTCCAATAACCACTAAGCTACCACCTCCCTCACAATCCCAATCATTGTGATGCATTTTATTCCCAGTCCCTTATTATACTCTCAAATCACATAGATTGATAACATGTAACATTTTACAATAATGAATCAATCAGTTGACCCGAGTGTTGCACTTACTTTTTACTAACATGAAATAATAATAACCGTTCTCAGTCCTCTTTTGGACCCTGCTGTCAGTTATAGAATGGATCATGACTCAAATTGTTTGATATATATATATATATATATGATAAAAAATAAAACGTTGGCCTATTGGACAAATTACCGGATTCAGGAAGCGTTTAAAAATGTCATGGTTAAATTTAGGCCACGGGGCATTCTGAGAGGCAGACGGATAGAAAGAAAGAAAGAAAGAAAGAAAGAAAGAAAGAAAGAAAGATAGAAAGAAAGAAAGAAAGAAAAAGAGGAAGTGGGAGTGGGAGTGCAAACTGACGAATGGAATCAAGTTGACCTTTATCTCCCTCTGATGTGACCAGGCTCAAAACAGTGACAGAGACAGATGGGAGCAATAAACGTGTCACTTTTCTCCCTGTTTATTATATTGAGGTGAACTGACCCAAGTATAAAATGAACCTGTGGTGAGTTTAAAAAGTGAACAAGCATTACTCTGAAGTAAGGTTTACTAAATGTTCTTGTCAGATTGAAGAATCTATTCTGGTCTTTTTAATTGGCAAAGGAACTGCTCTTGGTGAGTACAAGTGGATTCTGCATGTAATTACATTCATGAAATATTTAAAGGATTCTAGTGTATCTGAATGAGAGTGGGTATTTCTCGCATCCTGACCCGCAACCATCTAGAACATAAAGCGATCCGTACCAATCCTCATCCAATGTTCCTAGCATTGGAAAGTATTCATAGAGCATTTTCAATGTCCATTACAACCACAGCACTGACACACTCCGTCTAAGTGAAAGCTCAACATGTCTGTCCATGCTTTAAATTCAACTGTCTCAAAGTAGCTTTTGGGCAAAAAAACAAAACAAAAATACATGTGGGAACAGAACATTGTGCCATGCCAACTTGTGCTGGTTTTAATTTTGGGTTGTTCTACCTACTCTCCTCCAAAGCCATAAACTCTGCGACAGTCTATCAGCCTTATTTATGAGAAAGCAGTCACTCATCTGCATATTTTATTCTTTTTTTGGAGGATGACTCAGTCTCCCATTTAGTCACTCTTTCAATTATGGTCCAAAATCTAGTGAAAAGCCTTCTTAGAATAGTGTAGATCATTATACCAGCATGTGATGAAACCATCTACATTGTAATGCATTAGAAATGGGATGTTAACTGGGCATGTGTTCACATACTTTTGTCCCCATGTCTTATTTGACCACTGATTAAAGATTACAGTTCTCCCTGGATTTGTGGTAGGCAATACAGGATAGGGAGAGAGGAGGAAAAAAAAGAAAGCCCCGACAGCTCAGACTTGATTTGGGAAATGAGATGAATATAAATATGAAAGTGCTTCATAGTGTGTGATGCTCATTATATGGATTTCCCATGAATTCTGGATTACAGCTTTATTCAGTGGCTCACTGATTCACATGAAGTCCGTGAATGCGGCAGTGCGTTCCGGGAATGAAGAGGTAGAGTGTGATCAGTCACACCTTCATATAAAAAATCTGATAGATTCTAATCACCTGTCAATGCAGGAGAAGCATAAGAACATTTTAATAATAATAATAATAATATTCTTCCTGAACTAACTCGTGAACTAGGCCATGTGTAAATATTCTTATTTTATTTGGATCAGACCAAAAGTATAAAAGTATGGATTTTGCCAACATATTAATATGTAAACCAGTCCATCTATGATATGATCCTGAGAATATCTGAAATGAATTAGCCAATATATAAGTGAAGAATAAATTAGACGATATTAAAGTTAAATAGTCAATACTGAAATAAAAACTATGTGAAATAACAAATATTGATAGGAATTATCTAATGATGGAATTAATTAGCCAATACTGAAATGGATTAGCCATTACTGAAGCTATTAGCTAATACTGAAATGAATTAGCCAATGCTGAAGCAAATAAGCACATACTGAAATACTATAGCCAATATTAAAATTAATTAGCCAATAATGAATGGATTAGCCTATACTGAATCGAATTAGCCAATACTGAAGTGAATTAGCCATACTGAAGTGAATTAGCCATACTGAATTGAATTAGCCAATACTGAAATTAATTAGCCAATACTAAAGTGGATTAGCCAATACTGAAATGAAATAACCAATACTGATTTGAATTAGCCATACTGAAATTAATTAGCCAATACTGAAGGAAATAAGCAGATAACTGAAATACCATGTCCATACTGAAATAAATTAGCCAATATTAAAATGAATTAGCCAATAATAAAGTGGATGAGCTAATACTGAAATGAAATAACCAATACTGATTTGAATTAGCTAATAATGAAATGAATTATCCAAAACTAAAATGAATTAGCCAATACTGGCATGCAGTCTATTAGTCAATACTGAAATGAATTAGTCAAAAAATAAAAAATACAATGCAGCCAAAAAGTATTGACAGTGCATCATTTTTTCAACATTTTGTTATGGTACAGCTTTAATCCAAAATGGATTAAATTCATTCTTTTCCTTAAGATTCTACAAATGATACCCCATAATGACAACATAAAAGACGTTGAACATGAACATAAGTATTTACAGCCTTTTCCATGACACTCAAAATTGAGCTCAGGCGCATCCATTTTCCACTGATCATCCTCGAGATGTTTCTACCACTGATTGAAGTCCACCTGTGGTGAATTCAGTTGACTGGACATAATTTCACTTGTCTATATGAGGTCCCACAGTTATTAGTGCATGTCAGAGCACAAACCAAGCCATGAAGTCCAAGGAATTGCCTTTAGACCTCAGAGACAGGATTGTATCAAGGCACAGATCTGGGAAAAGGTAAAGAAACATTTACCTCACACAATATGCACAGTGCACTGTGATCACAATGAGCACAGTGGCCTCAATCATCTGTAAATGGCTTGGAACCACCAGGACTAGTCAGAGAGGTGACCAAGGACCCAATGGTCACTCTGAAAGAGTTCCAGCATTTCTCTGTGGAGAAAAGAACCCTACAGTAGAACAACCATCTCTGCAGCACTCCACCAATCAGGTATGTATGGTAAAGAAGCCAGACGGATGTCACTTCTCAGTTATAGGCACATGACAGTCTGCCTGGAGTTTGCCAAAAAAGGCACCTGGAGCATTCTTGGACCATTAGAAAAAAATGTCTCTGGTCTGATGAAACAAGATTGAACTCTTTCACCTGAATGTCAAGCATCATGTCTGGAGGAAACCAGGCACCACTCCTCACCTGGCAAATACTATCCAGCATGGTGGTGGCAGCATAATGCTGTGGGGATGTTTTTAGAAGCAGGAACTGGGAGACTAGTCAGAATGCAGCAATGTACAAAGACATCATTGATGAAAACCTGCTCCAGAGCGCTCTGAACCTCAGACTGCGGTGAAGGTTCATCTTCCAACATGACGACGACCCTAAGCACACAGCCAAAATAACAAAGAAGTGGCTATGGGACTGTCCTTAAGTGGACCAGCCAGAGTCCAGACTTGAACTCGATTGAACATGTCTGGAGAGACCTGGAAATGGCTGTGCACCGACGCTGCCCATCTAACCTGATGGAGCTTAAGAGGTTCTGCAATTTTGAATAAAATAGAGGAACTGCCCATATTTTGAAATAAAGCCGCAACAAAATGTGGAAAAAGTAAAGCTTTGTGAATACTTTCCGGATGCACCGTATGAATATGAAGTGAATCTGCAAGTTATATGAAAAGAATTAGCCGAACTGTGAAGTGAAGTGTAAGCCTACTCGATGAATGAAGTGTGTGTCAAAACAGGATTACAGCTGAAATGAATCACGTGAAGAATGAAATAAACTGTCCAATGTTTGTAAATAGGCTAGCCATCTATCCTTTAAGACGACAATTTTCCTTAAAGTTCCCGTTCATTGAAATGTATTTGTAATTATTAAATCCTTCTAGGGAGAAAAACTCTGCCTGCTGAAAAAGTGTTAAACTGAGACATCTCCATGAACACAAATTGCTTGGATGCAATTATTAAGCTTGTCTGCATCAGAGAGGACTAATGGGTGTGTATGTTCTCCGACTGTCAATATTCTGGTGACAAATGCCTGATGAGGGAGTTATTTTGCGAACCAGCAGCAAAGCGAGTGACTCTGAAGGTGGAGCAGTGATGATGGTCAGGGTTACACAAAGCATTTGTTAGGCATTTTAGGCAGGCGGTTCATTTTAACAGTCCAATTGTTTAAGATGTCTGGTACTCTCCTACGCAAATCTGAGAGACGTTTTTAAGAAAGAAAGGCATTCTTATTCAGGAGAAGTCATCAAAAAAAAACCTGGGGCTTTCTGGTGCTTTTAGGTTTGTTAGTTTGACATGGTATATTCCAGGATTTTTTTTTCTCTTAGAAAGTGGTAGCTCAGTGGATTTAGTTCCTGGTCAGAAGGGCAGGGGTTCAAGGCAAAGAACTGGCAAGCTGCCACAGTTGGGTCCTTAAGCAAGGCTGCACCAGGCTGCCACTGTATGATGGTCAACCCTGTGCCCTGATTCTAGATTCTTAGCTGGGACATGTGTGGAAAGAATTTCTTTGTGATTATGATGTACTATATATGTGGCCTAGAGGTCTTTCTTTCTTTCTAATGGAAATTTACTGTAGGCAGCAGGAGTCACCTCAATGCTTAAATATAAGACATAAATGAATCAAATTGTCTGGCAGTGTAATCTTACAAATGCGAAGATAATTTGAAAAAGGAAAACATATCTAGGTGTTCGAAAAGAACAATATTTCACTTATTCCAAGCGGTCAATTGAGTCTAATTAACTTAAAACTAGGTTGTTAATGATTTTTTAAACAGTTTGCTGTTCTGAAAACGACAGCAACAAACAAGCGAATTCCTCTTAATTTGAGAATCGGCATTATTTTATATCCTGTGTTTTATTATGAATGTGTGTGAATGAGAGGGAGGGCAGTGGAGGGGTGCGGTTGCAGGGAGAAGAGGTGGAGAAGGTGGAGGAGTTCAGGTACCTGGGGTGAACAGTGCTAAGTAATGGAGAGTGTGTTAGAGAAGTGAAGTGGGTGGAGAAGAATGGCAGGAGTGATAAGTGATAGAAGAGTATCTGTAAGAGTAAAAGGGAAAGTTTATAGGACTGTGGTGAGACCTGAGATGTTGGATGGTTTAGAGACAGTGGCATTGAGTAAAAGACAGGAGGTGGAGCTGGAAGTAGCAGAGCTGAAGATGTTGAGGTTTTCATTGGGAGTGATGACGATGGACAGGATTAGAAATTAGTTTATTAAAGGGACAGCGCATGTAAGATTTTTTGGAGACATAGTGAGGGAGGTGAGATTGAGATGGTTTGGACATGTGCAGAGGAGGTACATGGGGTATATCGGTAGGAGAATGCTGAGGATGGAGCCACCAGGAAGGGGGAAAAGAGGAAGAGGAGGTTTATGGATGTAGTGAAGGAAGACATTTGTAATTAGGTTGTAAATACATTTGTTGGTATCGACATAAAATTTCATTCATCATTTGGAATAACTAATACCAAGTTAATAGTGTGATTATTGAACCCTTTTACTTGGCAACCTTAAAACCATTTCTTTTTATCACAGCTAAAGTCTTAAAAGATGAATTAATTAATTCTCTGATGGTAATTAGGCTCGTTCTGCAGGTAACATAACTAACCAAGCAAAAGAAAAAAAATCTATCTGCACATCTTGACTAGATGAGGAGTTTTTGCAGTGCTGATGGGGTTGAGATCGTAGGTTTATTTATGTAGTGCATCCTCAATGTGTTGTTTTATGATCGGAGCTACCTGGTCAGTCCAATCATGTATGATTAGATGTATTCATTTGGAGTATAATGGAAACATCTGTTCCTCCTAGGCTTCTCTGGTAGTCCTTAGTGTATCCTTTAAAAAAAAAGTAGCTCGAACAAGGTGTAATCAGTGGCAGGCTATGGGGTTTTGAAGACCACTAAATGGATGAAAAACAGGAGGAGATCCCAGTTTCTCCTATCATCATCTGTCTCTAGGCAAATTTTGGGATTGGGCCTACAAGGCACATGCCCAGCCTTTTGAAGGACACACCATTGATGAAGAAACATAATGAATGGAGAGGGTGTTGACTTCTTGGGGGGAGATGTGCTGGCACTGAGGACACTGCTGGCTTTAATTTCTTTCCGCTCTCCTCTGCTGATTTTCCAAGGTGGCAAGGGTACACTCCAGTGCCTCAACACCATTTCCTGGAAGGTTGCTTTAGAAGCTGTCTACTCTAGTTGCAGCCACCTGTAGGTGGTGAAGAAAAGGATGTCCATCTGGTTTCTATGGGTGTTGACTTAGGGAGCATGTGAAGGATGTGCTGGACAAAAAACCCCACTGATTAACAGAGAGGACCCACTTTGTCACAGGATTTAAAGGATCTGCTGCTAGAATCTCGGTCCTGCAAATGCAGCTTTAGCATTATCCATGTCTTAGTGCATAAGCTCAATTAAACTACAATGTAATCACGTAGAAAGTAAACTGGATCAGTGATTTTTGTTTTCGACGGGAAATAAAAGCCCACACACTCCTCTGTCTCTCTGTTCACTCTGTCTCTTCTGTTGGCATGACAACTGTCCGTGACCGCTGACATGCCAAAAGCCCATTAAACACTTTATTCCAGTGATTTTTAAACCAAAGCCACACATAACAGGGGGGAAAAAAGGACTTTATGAAAATAGGTTTTTTAATACATTTGTGCAATTTGGAGAATTATTCATGAAAAAATATTAAATGTAATATAATAACATTTAATTTATTTCACTTAAAGCTTAATAAAAAATTATATATATATATATATATATATATATAATAAAATATTAAAGTCCATTTTTATATATCGAGTCTAGTTTTCAGAATTAAAATCTATAGATTTAATTGTTTGACATTTAATTGTTTGAGATTTATGTAATTATTTTACATAATTATTTTTTATTTTATTTTCCATAATTTATTTTATATACATCATTGCTCTAAAACCCTGCAACACAGAGGACACTTGGGCAGATAGTCTGCCCTTCCTAACCTTCTGAGCCTCCATATCCAATGAAGATATAGTTTTTCCCACTCGCATTGAGATGTAGTGTCACTTTCCGTTCAAGATCCACCTTGGAGTCCTTTGCTTCAACATGGTGGTTTAATCTCCTGTTTTCTTTGGACAACATATTATAGAATATAGACCACACTACAGCTCTGTTTCCTGCCATATGACACTTTGCACCTGAGTCACATTCTCAGCTAATTGAAATTGGATAGAGACTCAACTTTCATGGTACCCTTGGTTTCATATTTGGTTGTAACTGTAGTTGCTGCTGTTTTCCACAAATCTTGTCTTTGTGTTCAGGTTATGGTGTGTTTGGTTTTCTTTTCTTATTACAGCTATATATAATTATAGATTGCTGCTTTTAGATCATCTAGTGTTGCATTTAGTCCCCATTTGCTGCTATAACAACCTCTAATCTTCTGGGAACTGATCAGAAGATTGGAGGTTCAAGCCCCACTATTGCCAAGCTGCCTCTCTTGGGCACTTGAGCAAGGCTCTTAAACCATTAGGGGTTGGTTCCCTGACCGGGGATCGAACCCAGGACTCGGCGGTGAGAGTGCCACATCCTATAATTGATATATATTTCAGGAGCCAGCTTCTCCATATTGACCTCGTATGGAAGCTAATCGGGCCTCTTAATGAGCTCACGTGGCACAGACGTTATTACGTCTCCGATAACTGATAAGCGTTTCCATAAAAAGACGATCCAATTTGGCCGATGGGACACAATTACATCAAGAATGCAAATGCACATTAATTTCAACCGCGCGATTAATTGCGTCCAACATCCTTCATAACAAAAGGCCACTTGGCTGCGGTAATTAATTATGGAGATGATCGTCCTACGTTTCCGTTTCGAATTCGGTGCTGCGGCGAGGAGGGTCATTTTCAGCTCGAGCATCGCGGTCATTATTTCTCTTAAGGTATAAAACTTTATCACTAGTAGAAGTGTTTATAGAGTGTCTGTGGTTATTATCTATACAAAGGGAGTTGTAAATCTGACAATAATATCAGTCTCGCTCACGCACCACAGGTGAAGATGAAACAGGAATATTACAGGAATGTAAAAAGGTTGGAGAGATGAGAAAAAGAAGATAAGATGGGGAAAAAAGAAACCAGTTGGTAGAAAAGAAAGAAAGATAGAACTAAGGAAAGAATAAGGATTCCACATTGTGTACTTCCTTCTTTCTTTAGGGAATTTGCATGTTTCTGTGGTCTATAGAGCAAATGTGAAGAAGAGAAGATAAGCAGCAACACCATTAACCACTGAGACAGATACTCATACACACAGACACACAGGGCATGGGGCTGTAATTCTGCTCTGTGAAGCGCAACATGCTGGACTGCGCAGGCACACACACACACACACACACACACACACACACACACACACAGTCTTTACTGCAGAACATCTGGCTCATTCAGAAGGTCAATGTGTGTGAAAGCAAAATTCCCAAATTCCCATGTTCACTTGACAATAATGAATCAAAACAACACAAACTCCAACACAGGAAATGAATTGCTCATAAACAAGTGTGCATGCTTTCATCTACCTCCTTTATTCTACCTTTCATTTATTTTTTCCTCCTTTTTATCACAACAAACTGTTTCAAAACAAATCTTACTAAGCTGGGATACATTATACACATACACACACATATATACATACATATATACTGTATATGTATGTATATGTATATTTACGTCTTTTTAATTCTCAATCGTTCTGTTTTTATATTTCACCAATTTCCTAATCATCATTTTTATTGTGATTAATTTGTTCATGAAAAAGGAACATTCTGTGGCGCCCTCCAAATATAACCACAAGAACAAAAAAGAAAATGTGCAGCCTCTTTTTTTTTTTTTTTTAAATAATCTGAGCTTTACAGAGCACATTTAGCATTTAGCATTTAGCAGTTACCATGGTAACGACAAGGCTTTGAGTCTATTCACATTGTAGCCCATACATGGATAGGATACAGAGCTGCGATTTTACATAAGATATGCGATCTTATGTATTGATCTTAAAAAAGTGTTTTACAGGCAGTTAACATATAAAAGTAGAAGAAAAATAACCTGAGGTGATCGAATCCTTCCAAATGATACTTCTGTTAACCCCCTAAATCTGTTTATTGATCATTATGTGTGAAATACTTTAAAACAAGGTAAAAAACTGACAGAATGGACAGATAGAGAGAACCAAAAGTGATAGAGACAGATAAAAGACAAAAAAAAGAAAGCCAGAGAGAAATAGCAGCTGAGAGAAACACCTACATAGAGTAAAATAGAAAGAGATTCAGAAGGTGGGAGCGAGAGAAGAACTCAGCTGTAACATGTTTCTGCGTTTCCTCCTGGGACATCGTTAAAGATTCTCTCAATCTCCAACCCCTTTGACGCCTCTATCAGAATTGTGCACTCAGTTCTACAGTAGCTCGGAGCAGATCTGAGAACCCTGTGCTGCAATATACATGAAGTTGGTGCTTGATTAGGAGCCACCACCATTCCTCCTCCTACAAACACTTTCTCCATTAAACTTACCAGCATTCCTCCTCCAACAACCCTCTACTCTGTCAAACTTACCACCACTCCTCCTCCAACAACCCCCTACTCTGTCAAACTTACCAGCACTCCTCCTCCAACAACCCCCTACTCTGTCAAACTTACCAGCACTCCCCCTCCAACAACCCCCTACTCTGTCAAACTTACCAGCACTCCTCTTCCAACAACCCCCTACTCTGTCAAACTCCTTGTTACTCCTCCTCCAACAACCCCCTACTCTGTCAAACTTACCAGCACTCCTCCTCCAACAACCCCCTTCTCTGTCAAATTTACCACCATCCCTCATTCAACAAACACCTATTCTGTCAAATTTACCACCACTCCTCCAACAACCCCCTACTCTGTCAATCTTACCACCACTCCTCCCCCAACAACCCTCTTCTCTGTCAATCTTACCACCACTCCTCCTCCAACAACCCCCTACTCTGTCAAACTCCTGGTTACTCCTCCTCCAACAACCCCCTACTCTGTCAAACTTACCAGCACTCCTCCTCCAACAACCCCCTTCTCTGTCAAACTTACCACCATCCCTCATTCAACAAACACCTATTCTGTCAAATTTACCACCACTCCTCCAACAACCCCCTACTCTGTCAATCTTACCACCACTCCTCCCCCAACAACCCTCTACTCTGTCAAATTTACCAGCACTCCTCCCCCAACATCCCCTTACTGTCATACTCACTACCACTCCTCCTTCAACAACCTCCATCTCCATCAAACTCATCACCATCACTCCAACTTCAACAACCCACTATAATATCTCCTCATTCCTCTCATTCCTTTAACACACCACAACTCTTCCTTTATCAAACAACTTTGATTTCTCACCATCATTCTTTCTCCAACAACCACCATCCCCATCAAACTCACCACCACATTTCCACCTTCACAATTCTAACAACCCTCTCTTCTACAATCAGCACCACTCCTAGAAATAATCTAGAAATCTAAAAATCTAGAACCTTGTGGTAAATCCCATAGAGGGTGTACGAAGGTAGAACTAGAAATCCTTGAGGAACTCGTGCTTTAATGATAAGAGAGTAGGCAAGCCATGCAGGTTGTAACAATTCCTAAGTGACTACTTAGACAGCTAGAAAATGTCAACTATTCAAAGAACCCTTCAGGGCCTGAACAAAAAAAAAAAAAAAGAAAAAAAAAAAAAAAAAAAAAAGAGAAAAAAAAAAAAAAAAGAAATAGAGAGAAAATAGACCTGAAACTGATGAGATATAACTGACGTAGAAGATGGGGAGACGGGCTCCTCATTTTACTCTGAAAATTATGATTTTATAAGGGATTCTGGCTATTCTAAGGGTGATGTTTCATCATGTTAGTTGTATGAGCATTACATTTCACTGTAAAGACTGTAGAGGGCACAAGAGTGTCCAAACATTCATTGTTTTAAAAAAATTGCAGAAACGTTATTTCTCAAAAGTTACCATTTAACCTTCAGAATGTTCTAAAAAACATTGGTGCTCAGAGGAACCTGTGCCAGTACCTGAAGCCTGATCTTCTCAGCATGACCTTGCTATAAATAAAGAGTCCTTTTGGGGCTTCAGGGCTTGTTTATTCCCCTGGGATCTGTATTTGTTGTGGTGTATCTGTATGAACCCTGGTCCTCAGTAAATAAGGCGGAATTGGGAACAGATATTTAGATCCAAACTTTTGATGTCACTATGCATGTGTGCAAGTCTATGGTCATTTTTATTTACATTTAATGATAAAATTAATGATACAAATGATACAATTAATTATAGTTAATAAAATAAACTTTAATCAAATAAATAAATAAAATGACTCAAATGAAGATACAATTAATGCAATACAATTCTTATACAATTTATATATATATATATATATTTTTTTTTTTTTTTTCACATAATAAGTTCAACAAAAAAATATACTTTTAAAACATTAAAGTTAAATACTGTGCTACCCTGCCCATTAACTATTTTTACTAATACTCTTTGAATGGTCTTGAATATAAAAGCATCTATTTTTTTTTTAACAGTCCATTCCACATTTAGTTCCAATTTGCAGTTTTAATAACCTCCACTTTCCTGGGACAATGTATCTTTAGATTTTGGAGATTTGTGCAAATTTAGCCACATAGGTTTTAGTAGTCATGTTCTGATTAAGGTGAGGTGAGGAGGACTGGTGAGGTGAGGAGAACTGGGAAACAATCAGCATGAAAAATTTATCCTGAAGGTTCAATAGGGTTGTAGCTCTATAGCAGAAGCTCTTCCACTTCAACCCATCTAAACCAGATCTTTATAGATCATGTAGACATGTGCCTTGTCATGCTGGAACATGTTTGGGTCTCCTAATTCAAATGAACCCCGTCCAACAACCCCTTTACTACTAACTTACCACCACTCCTCCTTTAACGACCCCCTTCTCTTTCAAACTAACCAACACTCCTCCTCCAACAACCCCCAACTCTGTCAAACTTACCACCACTCCTCCAACAACCCCTTACAATGTCAAACTCACTACCACTCCTCCTCCAACAATTCCCTATTCTGTCAAACTTACCACCACTTCGCCTCCAACAACCCCTTACTATGTCAAACTCACTACCACTCCTCTTCCAATAGCCCTCTAATCTGTCAAATGTACCACTCCTCCAACAACCTCCTACTATGTCAAACTTACCACCAATCCTCCTTCAACAATCCCCTATTCTGTCAAACGTACCACCACTCCTCCTCCAATAACCCCTTACTATGTCAAACTCACTACCACTCCTCTTACAACAACCCTCTAATCTGTCAAATTTACCACTCCTCCTCCAACAACCCCCTACTATGTCAAACTTACCAACACTCCTCCTCCAGCAACCCCCTATTCGGTCGAATTACCACTCCTCCTCCAACAAACCCTCAATCTGTCAAACTTACCACTTCTTCTCCAACAACCGCTACTATGTCAATCTTACCACCACTCCTCCTTCAACAATTTCCTATTCTGTCAAACTAACCAACACTCCTCATCCAACAACCCCCTATCCTGTCAATTTACCACCACTCCTCCCCCAACAATCCCCTACTCTGTCAATTTACCACCAGTCCTGTTTGTGGGGACATCTTAAGGAAGAAACACATTTGACTCCTTCAACAACCCCTTACTATGTCAAATTTACCAACCCCCCTCCAACAACCCCCTAACCTGTGAAATTTACCAATCCTCCTCCAACAACCCCCTATTATGTCAAACGTACCACCACACCCCCTTGAAAAATCCTTTATTTTGTCAAACCAACCAACACTCCTCCTCCAACAATCCCCTACTCTGTCAATTTACCAACACTCCTGTTTGTGGGGACAGCTTAAGGAAGAACCACATTCGACAATTGTGACAATTTTACAAATATTCAGTCTTTTATATATATGAGTATAGTATATTTTGTACACATATTCTATAGTTTATAATTTATACTTTTACATTTTATAATGTTTTAAATTTTTTTAGATACTATTTTTATTTACAAGGTGGACAGTCGTAAAAAGCATTTCACATGTCAGTATGTGAACGTGTGTGACAAATACAATTCAATTTGATTTGACATAAAGCATCATTGTTCTGAGCAGAACTGCATGTGCAGCTACATGACTACCAAATTCATAAGACACATACACAGGACACTGTGTGTAAAACCTGATCTTGTCATAACGCTAGCCAAGAAATGTTATTTAATCTGAAGGATGGTTCGCTAATGCCTAGCCAGGCTAATGTCGAGTCCTGCTAATGCTGTCCCACGCTAATGCTTCGCAGCAGGAGTTTAAAACTGACAGCTGCGCTAATGAATTTGCATGCAGACGTGCTCCAACAAAAGAGCTTAGCCCGAAAATATTAGCCAAGCCTTGGTTAGCGAGAAAGCTTTTTTTTTCCTGGTGCTAATTGCATTTGCATTTTTGAGTGTCGCGTTTCATCAAACAATCGGAGTCAACAAATTTCTGAGCTAACGCACGCGACGGAGATTACAATTCGAGTCAATTGTAAGGGGACTGATGGGCAGATTAATGCGCAACAACAGCAGCAGATGGAAACGACCGAGACGAGTGGGAGACACAAAACACTTCCACGTTATGAGTGTGTGTGTGTGTGTGTGTGTGTGTTTGTTCTGGCTGACATACACTGCCATCCTCCTGCTCGTTTTCTGTGCAATGTTCCCTGACTTTCTGAGCTTCTTTTAAGGAGATTACATTAGTTACCTCCAGAGAATTCGATCCATTTGCGTATAAATGCAAACTCCACGACAAAATCAAGCTAACATGACAGAACTCACAAGTTAGCTTAGTTACACTGTTGATAATCTGTGCATATTTGCACACACACACTCTGACCAGTGCTAAATTTGTGACCTGCCTAATATTGTGTTGCTCCCTCTTTTGCTGCAAAGTTAGTTCTGACCCATCGAACATTAACAGCATTAACGTCTTCTGCAATTTTAGCTACAGAAACTCGTCTGTTGGATCGGACCACATGGTCCAGCCCTCCCCCTGCAAACCCCATGTGCATTAATGAGCCCCGCACACCCATCCCCTTTTGCCGGTTTACCAACGTTCCTTCCTTGGAGCACGTTTGACAGATACTAACCACTGCAGACAGGGAACATCCCACAAGATCTGCAATTTTTGAGAAGCGCTGACCCGGTCATCACAATTTGGCTCTTTTCAAACTCGCATAAATCTTACGCTTGCCCATTTTTCCTGCTTCTAACACATCAGCTTTAAAGGACAAAATCTTCACTTGCTGCCTGATATACCCCAACCACCAACAGGTGCGATGATGAGGAGATAATCACGTCGTGTAACCATGCACAGCCACATGTCCTATTCATCATGTTCATGTGTTTGTCTGCTTAACAGGACCATACAAATTTGTGTATCTTGTATTTGAGCAGTTAATATTGGGTGCTTTGAGTTCAAATTATCTCATATTGACCATTGGATGTTCAACATGGCACCCCATGGCAAAGACTCTATGAGAATTTGAGAATTAAAATTGTTGCTCCCCACGAAGATGGCTGAGTCTATAAGAAGATCAGTAACACCCTGAAACTGAGTTACAGTACAGTGGCCAGGGTCATACAAAGGTTTTCCAAAACTGCTTTCACTCGGAACAGGACTTGCAAGCGTCCATCAAAGAATTCGCAGAAGCAGAATCTGAAGGCAGTTCAGAAGGAAGCCTCCTCTGAAGCTGGCTCACAAGAAAGACTGCAAACAGTTTGCTAAGGACAACCTGTCCAAGAGCATGAATTACTGGAACCATGTCCTGTGGTCTCAAAAGACAAAGATAAACTTGTTTGGCTCAGTTGGTGTCCAGCATGTGTGTTGATGCCCTGGTGAGGAGAACCAAGAAAATTTTGTCTTGCCTAAAACCAAGCATTGTGGTGGTAGCATCATGGTCTTGGGCTGCATGAGTGCTGCTGGTACTGGGGAGCTGCAGGTTATTAAGGAAAACATGGATTCCAACATGTTCTGTCACATTCTAAAGCAAAACATGATGCCTCTCTTTAGAAACTTTGCCAAACGGCAGTTTTCCAACATAATAACAAACCCATACACACCACCAAGTTCACAACTGCCTTGCTGAGGAAGCTGAAGGTGAGGCCAAGTATGTCTAATGATCTGAACCCTATAGAGCCCCTAGGGGGCATCCTCAAGCAGAATGTGTTTTAATGTAATTTAAATTTGCAAATTTGCAGCTCCTCTGAGTTGAGCTGAAGCAGCTGATTGGCTGGTTGCTGTCCACCCACTATGACATCATAATCATCGGTTGGTATTGTGACGCGTCAACATTTTTGTAAATGTCTTGTGTCAACACCGTGACCAGTTGATGATGTCGAGTGATTAGCAGAAAACAGTATATCGTATGATTAATCTACAGGGAGAACATTCCAGAGCTTGCTGGAGTCACTGCAGTGGAATTATTAAAAAAAAAAGCCCTATGGAACTGAGAGACAGAAAAAAAAGGGACCTGAGGAAAACCGGTTAGATTTGGCAAGACAGAGACATGGAGGGATAATTAGACCATGAGGGAATTTTACATTCGGCAACAAGACACTTTTGTGTGCAAACGCTGTCATGAAGATGCGAGCTAAAGAGACGCTAACCGGTTTTATCCGCCTTCGGGGACCGCAACAAATCACGAGTGCACTTTCTGCCTGCTAAACTTCTGCCTCGGCTAGGGCTGAACTGCTAAATTCTAGTATTAAACCACAGCCAGGTTCAATACATAGGCCACATGAAATGGGTAACACTATGTGGAGCTCTGTGTTCTAGTGAACATAGTTTTCGATTTTACTGTGTACATCATGGGGTGTCGTTTCTACAGAGGTTTAGGGGGGTTAATTTTGAAGAACACACAATATAGCATTTTTTCCCCCTCAGACTTTTTCCAAGTTGGAGACATTGTAAAGGATGTGGAAGATCTTGATTGGCCTGCTGTTATAACAGCGAATACGGACTAAATTGGATTTAAAGTCTTTTGAGCATTGCAGTTAAATAACTGGCAACCTCAGTATTAGCATAAGACAGATAGAAGAAAGATTATCCTTTCAATTCGTTTTTCAAGTATGTCTAAGGTTGATTGCTAATTGCCTATTTATAAAAACACGTCCTGAATGTGATCTTGTAGCACTGCTCGCATGGTACCACCTTCTTTCAGGGTAAGAAGTAAGTATTCTTCATGGCTCTTCTCTGTTCTGGCACTGAGGTGGTGGAATGATCTTCCCCTAGATGTCCAAACAGCAGAGTTACTGGCTATCTTCAAGCGACCTACCACTTCCCCAAACACTATCACTTTCCAGGTTTACTTTGTCTTTTTTTCCCCAAAAAATGTTCTCAACAGAGTTGTAGGCTGAATTATCTGAAGTTTGTAATCTAGCGTACCAGTGTAGATTTATTCATTGATAGAGACTCAAAGCACTTTTGTACGTCGCTCTGGATGAGAGCATATGATAAATGGTGTAAATGTAAATTTACATTTACATTTGCGGCATTTAGCAGACTAAATGTAAATTTAAATGTAATGACTCAAAGATTCAGACTCGGCATGTAAGGGTGAGACATTCCAAATGCTCACAAAGAGCCTAAAAGCTATTGAAGCTATTCAACCCTATTGAACGCCTTTGGGATTAGAATAAGGACTGCACCCCAGGTCTACTCACCTCTCCTACATCAGTACCTGACTTTACTAACACCCTTGTGGATGAATGATAGCACAATTGGCGCACTCCAAATTCCAGTGGAACATCATCCTTGAAGAATGGAAGTTATTATAAATGCAAAAGGGGACTTAATGTGATCAGATGTTCAGAAAAGGAGAAACCAATCATGGTCAGGTGTCCTCAAACTTTTCTCCATATACATGTAGAGTTTTGAAGTAGTAAAATATCATAAATTACCTATTAGTGTGTTTTTTTTTGGTTGTTTTTTTAAACACTTTCTGGTTGTGACTCAAAATTTCAAACGTGGCCATGTGCATAAAAGGGCGAGACATCCAAAATTTTCTCAGCGAAGGTGAGCTGGATTAAAGCCCCCTGTTTGCATTCGTGCCCGGGAATCGCTGCATTTTTCAGTGAGCAATCTGTCGAGCGAAAGTCCTGCGAGCCTCAGCGTTGAATAATACATGCTTCAGAATACGCAGACTCTGTATAATAAAAATAAATAAATAAAAAAACCCCTATGAATTATCGACAACCAAGATTGTAAACACCCTCACATCTCGGAATACGAACTGTTTATGGTGGATTTGGATGTGCAGACAAGCTGCTTCCTGTATTTCAGAGTAGAATAAATCAAGAAAAAAAAAGAAAATAGATAAAAAAAATGTCAAGCAATGATAATCCTGGATTTATCCTTAAAGTAACTTGAATTGTTGAGTCAAAATGGCTTAGCTTAGCTTTAACATAATTGGCTAATCTAAAAAAAAAAAGAACAGGCCACTTCACAATTTGCCTTAGCATAAACTAACAGCTTCAAACACACCCCGGCTCGAAAACTTAGCTAGTCAGTGGTATCTAATGGAATTAGCTAGCTAGTTAGCACAGTTAGCATAGTGCTGTCTTTCATAGCCGGCTAGTAATGTCCCCATTTAACATACTGTAAAGCATTCACAATAAGAAATATAGTGTGGTTTGGAAAACAGTCAAAGTGTAATATAAAGTAAACACTATTTCTTTACATCAACTCTATATTGTATAATAACTGTGGGGACATGTCCACAGTGATTAGGACATTTTGGACACAAATGCAACAAAGTGATTATGACGTTTTTACGTCCTATGTGGACTATATAGTACCTAGAGAGCCACAAGTTTATTGGTGTGGCAAGTGCACATGGCACAGAGGCTGGGTGAGGGTAAGGATGTGGATGTAGTAAGGAAGGTTTTTGGTTTCGAATACACCCACATAGGCCTAAAGATGACCTGTATGTTTACTATGTAGTAAAGAGGGTCTTTGGTTCTCATGCCGAAAAAGTGCACCTGGTTTGGGGCACACCCACAGGAGCTGGGCGATTGCATGGAGGTGAACTAAGTAAGTTTATTTTATATTAATATTATTATTTTTTTTACAATAGAGAATACATTGAGAAAGGGAATGTGGTTTGAGACACACCCACAAGAGCCTAAAGATGACCTGTATGCAAAGTATGCAGTAAAGATGGTCTTTTGTTTAGAACATGTCGACAATAGACGAATGGTGAAAAAGTGCACATGGTTTGGGACACACCCAAGGAGCCTGATGATGATGTGGATGTGGACTATGCAGTAAAGAGTTGTTTTGGATTGGAACATGTCCACAATGGCACAAATTATATATATATATATATATATATATATA
>MU551669.1:906353-935516 GCA_024362625.1 Silurus asotus
CCCCCCCCTGTTTCATTATGTTTGTTATGCTGAGTACACAATAAAAAGATCCGCTGGATTCGTGCCCGGAGTTTTTATTTGCCGTCTGAGGACATTGAGTCTCATCTCGGCTGTGGAGCGGCTTTCCTGTTCTCCGGAAAGATCTCCAAAACTCAGTGGAGAACTCACAAACATGCAGGTTTAATCCAAAAGCCATTATACACTCAGGAAAAACAGTTGTGCTGAAGAAAAAAAAACACTACACTAAATCAAACACCAATAACTGAAAACCTCTCTTGGGGAGTGTGAGCAAATGTTATGGTTTTGTCTTTCAAATCTCTGTACTCACTCACTGGGAAAAACTATGTTCCTCAAATCATGCTCTCTCAGAACTCCATGTTCAAATACCGTTATGTTCCAAATATATTCCACATCGATATATTTCCATGCTCCTGAAGTTCCTGAAACCTCATGGTCCCAGAAAGACAAGTTCTACGCTCCTCAGTACTACATTCCTCAGACCTGATGTTTTCAGATCCCTAAATTAAAAAAATTCCAGACCACTATATCCCTATGTTTCATGAAGCCTAAGTTTCCAAAAACCCATATAGCATGAAACGCATGTTTATAGCATGAAACTGATGTATCCAGAGGTCTACAAAGCTTTTAAAATCCATGTTCACAAAACCATACGTTCCCCAAACTCCATGTTCTAATAATTATAGTTCCACAAACCTCTTCACACACATTTCCAAGATCTAATTTTCCCAAAATCTCCACAGAAATCTGTTCCAATATTTTTTTTTTTTTACAAACCTCATTAGGATAATTAGGATTAAACATAGAACTTGTTTCCAAATCCCAATGTTCCGAGATCATTTTCCCCAAAACCTGTTTTTACAACATTGCATTCCTCAATCGTGATGTTTTCAGACCCATATTTTCTTAAAAGATTTCATAAAGGTATTCCCAATACTATATTCCAGACCATATCCATGTTTCTTGAAGCCCAAGACTCCATATTGCAAGAAAATACATGTTCCTCTGCCACAAAGTTCCCCAAGCCTAATGTTCTTTATAGTTCTAAAAATAAAATCTTTAAAATCTATGTTCACCAAACAATATTTTCCCCATGTTCTCAATATAATTTCAGAAACCTTTGTTTCCACAATATAACATTCCCAAAACCCCAAATTCCCAGAATGGCATGTTTCTCAGCCCTGATGTTCATAGAACTAGAGGTATCAAAACACATGTTCCCAGTTCATGTGTTTGAAGAGGCCTAAACAATGTTCTCCATGTTTCTTGAAGTCGAAGTTTCCAAAACTCCAAAACATATTGCAAGAAATGAAAGTTCCCCAAACCTGAAAATGTCCACAATATAACATTTCCAAGACCTCATATACCCTAAATCCTATCTGTTCACTGTTTTTTTTTTTTTTGTTTTCACCAAACTCTATTATTAGGATCCAACACAGAACCCTGCTGGGGAAAACATTTCTACAGCATTTCTCTTGAACTGTATGTACCCAAAAACAAAGGTTCCAACTTCGTGTGTTCCCAGAGCCCTAGTTTTACTAATCCCAATGTTCTCAGATTATTATATTCCCTAGGTTTTATGTTTCCAAAATTATGTTTCCAGCCTTTTTTTTTTACAGCTATGATCAATAGGAGCAAAATCTAACCCAATGTATTCCAAAAGCTGGATTTCTAGAACCTTATTTTTCTAAAATGATACAAAATAACATCTCTACAGCAATAGTTTTCTAAATACTTACGTTCCTAGCACTGTATGTTCTCAGATAATTATATTCCCCAGATCTACCTTGTGTTCCCAGACTTTAATTTAAAAAAAACCCTATATTCTGGACCCAATATTCCCAGGACTTGTTGCTTCCAGAACCTGTTGCTCCCAGAAGCCCCTTGTTCCCAAATCACTAGTCCCCCTCCCCAAATCCAATGTTCACAAATCACCCATAAAGTATTCTTTAAACTCTATATCCATGGAGACCTGTGTCCTCAGTTCCGGCTACACTGCATAAAATTGATTAAACTATTATATAAAAACACGATGAAACATTTCTGGTCTCTTTGGGGGCTGTACTGTGCATTTTTTATATAGTGACAGGAAAGTCGTGTTTTTAATTAAACAAGTTAGTTTGGCATTTCGCCATTACGCAATGAGTGCCGTGCCCTTGTTCTCTTAACTCTCAGAAGTTTACAAAAGTTATCTTTTAGGTGGTTTTCATACTTTCACACTTTTTGTGCAGTCCAAATCCTAGGGTTCCCATTGTCCTCTGCAGCATTGGACTGGATTTAGACTTGAATATACACCAAACCCTGGTGCATTTGTGTTCATCTTGCCCCATATTAAATGCAGACAACACACTCACATTTCCACACTGTTGAACCCAGACTCCTCAAATGGAAAAAAAATATTTGAAAATAATTCATACATATTTGAAAAAGACACCTTCCTTTTCCAGGTCCCCCAAAACTCCCCTATCACTGTTGTGTAACTAATAATGTCGCTATCGGCTAAAAAAAATGTGTTAAACAGATTATAAAAAATACTTAACTTAAATACAGATGGTTTAATTGGTTCAAATACAGAAATGTACATTCTGTGCTGACGTTTACACACTATCACCTTCAAATTACAGCAATACCGCGCTCCTGGTGTTCCTGTGACTTCTGGAATGTGTCGGAAAGTCTTCTTTTCAAAGTGTGTCAAGCCTCTTTTTCGATTCGTACCTGATCTCTGCAACGGTGTCAAAGAAAACCGGTGAGCCGGATCTTCGTCTTCGGGAAGAGGGCGAATTCTCAATGATCATCGTGTACAAGTTGTCCGAATGGTTTTGACATTTTCAGGGGTTGAGCTCATCTACCATCAAATGTTCCCTTTAACTGTGTGACTTTTCTGCTTCTGTTCAACTGGACCAGGATCTTCATTATTATATTGTGATTATTACTCAGTGATAGTTTAAGAGTTACAGCTCTGGATTACTGCTTAGAAGATGAGGGGATTTAACCCCAGTATCACCAAGGTGCCGCTGTTGGGCCTTTGAGCAAGGGGGCGCTGTATGGGCCCAGGCACGCTGTATCATGGGCTGACTCTGCAATCTGTCCACAGCTTCCTAATCAGCTAATATATAAAAAAGGAAAGGATTTCATCATCTTACTTTCTTACACCTGTGCAACTCTACGACAGTTTTTAGCATTAGCATTATTATTTACCTACAACATATATTTGGCTGCATAATTTTCTTTTATACAAAAAGATATTCTAAAGTAGTTATACGCAGACCTCATTTAATTTTCCCGTCTTGCCCTCAGCTGTGATTTACTAGAAAACAGAAATTCCACTCCAGTGGCTATATGAAATATGGCTATATGATGCTAGCAGTCGGTAATGATACAACCCCCAGAGGCAGTACACTTACATTGCTATATTTATCTCAACAGCCAATGTTTTTTTTTGTCTTTATTTACTGAAAGTCTTTCAGGGGAATATTTTTATCCCGCTGTTGTTTCCGGCAGGCTTTTAATTCGTTGGTCACGCTGAGTTTTTGCCGGAAAATGCTGACATTTACTGGTTAACAGACAAAAGCCTCTGTCGATGATGGGGTCGTGTCCAAATCACTGGGCTAGTGCCTTACTTGAACTGCACTAATGACAAGAATAAACCTCAGTGCCCCTTTCACTTAGGAAGCAAGAGTGTGTGTGTATACACACACACACACACACACACACACACACACACACACACACACAAAAACCCAGAGACTGCATAACCACTTTTTTCCACACAAATCAAGGTAATGTTGAGGTAAATCACACCACCGTTGCCACAGCAACAGCGGCAACACCACTCTAATTGAGGTGTTGGGTTTTCGAGATGAAAAGCAAAATATTCTGCCTGTCAATTATAGCGATTGAGAGGGAAAAAGATAGAGAGAGAGACACCGAGACAGACCGACAAAGTGAGAGAGATAGAGACAAGTGATTTTGATTATAATAATGGGAAAAGAGGATTGACCTTGTTAGCATGCTGCTCAGAGTGTGTCATTACAGAAGAAGTAATGCAGTGGTGATAAATATACATAGGCAATAAAACAGCATCCGTTTCGCGGAGTCCCGAACAGCGTGCTCCGGGTGGAGTGAAGCGGAATGACGAAGCGATAAGACGTTACGGAGGAATAATATTAGTCACACTGTACAATCCAAAATTATATGCGGGTGTCGCAGTTGGCGGCGGTTCCTAAGAACACGTTGATCTTTGTAATGTCACGGATTCGCCTGGTGAGAGATTTAAGTCATTTCGATTTGTATAGCATTTTTAAACAATGCACAAATTTTCCCAACGTGTGTCTACAAATAGATTGTAAATCTACATTTTTGCCTTATAAATGAATATTATTTATTCATCCCTATATGTTTATCCCCCATTAGCAAGAGAGTTGAGACCGTAGCAACTCCCTTAGATGGACTGAAGAAGAAACCTTGGGAGGAACCATCAAATCCAATGTCTATTAATTAGTTCTATCATTTTTGAGGTTATCATCTGTTCACTGATGGACACTTAAATGCAAAACTGTTCATGGCAATAGGAAATTAAAGCACTGCCACTAAGGCACCGCTGTAAATCTAGCAATGCAGCCTTTAACGTCCACTGACATCACAACTGTTTTGGTGAATGTGATGTCACAGGTATAATGAGTATATTTAATTAGCACTTTGATGTACGGTAAATCTATTAAAAACAGATGCATAATAAAAAAAATGGTATTATGAGGTATAAAATATAAAAAAAAATTAAAAATGCAAATTAAATTAAAGTCTAGCGGCTCAAAGGAGGTGGTCTTCCATCTCTACGTGTCTGTGAAGTGCCGCAATGAAGAGACAGAGAAGTTACGCATAGTGATAGTTATGTAGATATGCTCGTTCCATACAGAAATAATTTTGAAGATGTGTTCTCTGGCCCCGGCTTCAAGCAATAAAACCTCAGATCAATAATAATAAAATAAAAAAATCAGACTGCCAGTTCACAAAGACTAAATAAACAAAACCTCATGTAGGATGTTGACAAAGTTCTGCTCCAGGGAATAAAAGGAATTAGTTGCAAAACCCTGATCCAGCTCACATCAATCCACAATTGGTCGCTAAAATTGGCTCTTTAATCATTTTTTTTTAACCACCATACCTGCTGTAATTAAAAGGTGCAGGTCGTTTATTAGTACCTAAATCAATGCAAACTAAATCGGTTTATTTAATCCCTATTAAAGTTCCCCCCCCCAGTTATAAAATAGCCTTGTTGTTCAAAACTCAAACATTGACAGTTTTACGGCTGTTCAAACGTTTCGTTAATAGAATTTCTCCAAAGTGGAGGATTCAAGGACAGAGAGTTTAGGTGAACTGATATTTTCAGATGCTGTCAACCCCCGCATTCCTACAATTACTCAAGGTTGTTGATGGTGAATTGGCTGCTTCATATCCCTGAGTGCCCCCATGCTTTTGTTACCTGCTGGCTCTTCCATTCAGCTACGCTACCATAGTTAGTCCTACAGGAGTCTCTGCTTGCACTCTGCTTTAACACACTACAGGACAAAAAAAAACACCTTATATTATCTTTCGATCTCTTTCTCTCGCTATTTCTAGCTACACATGGTAGTCCTGTTTCCTGACAAGATAACGGTACCCTTGTCTTTTGCCTTTCGCACTTGCCCTTATTGTGGTTCTCTATTGCTTCTTGGAGCTTCTATTACACGAGAATCACTTCTTATTGCTCAAGATTGTAAAGCTGGTTTTGAGACAAATTCAATGTTTAAAAAAAATCAACAAATTGAACTGAATGGAAGCTGAATGTTTCCAGTGATTCATTCTTCTAGTATGAGACTTTTTTTTCTCTCAGGAAGGGCCAGAAAAATTATTAATTCCCCAATAAAGCTTAAATAATCATTCAAATAGTGTCCGGAGTACAATGCAGTTAAGCCAAATGATATTACAAATAAAATACTGATTGGTAAGAGAGGTTGGCATCAACTTACTTGGAGTATTATGGGATGGGAAGAACACCTTTTTGAAAAGTTTGTTTAGGGTTACCCCAGAGGAACATTAAAACCAGAATTTATCCAAATCATACTATCAGTTGTTTTAAGAGTGAAACCCTCGAGTACCAACAAAATGTGAAATAAGACACACTGGACAGTGTGAGGTACGCATCATGCCAATGCTTTTATTGCATTTCTGGTTTTTAAGCAAACATGTCTACACTGCTTAAAGGATCTGAATCTAAAAGAGCACGCAGGTGAGTGCGGAATTACGCTGGTGACTTGTTAAATGCTCGATATAAAAGCGGTTAGCGTTTTCCAGGGGATGTTAAACATGGCACATTTAACAAGACTGTCAGATTAAATATGGATAAATGTGTTGGCCAAAAGCGCCAATAATCTTCAAACAGAGTGACTTCATTTCCTGACCCCATGATAAGTTCCTCATTAGCGAGAAGAATCAGTCTCCACTACAACGCTAAGTCTCAAAACAGCAACATGATCAATGCAGTTCAATCAAGACACCAAGCCAGTGAGGGCACAAGTCGTTCCAGTGACTCATTAGCAATCACATCTGTAATATGAGGACTGCTATGGAGAACTGGGTCAATAAATGTGGATGTGGTGAAGCTGATAGTGGACCTTTTTTTTTCTTACAAAAACAGAGAACCAGACTGGATCTAATCCCGGTCTCATTAGTTGGCATGTTTATTTTTACCCATCCTGCCGGATTTATATCTTGTTTTAGCACTGTAACCATGGAGTTGGGCAAAATTGGATGCCTCATCAGGGCATCTGATCGATAACCTCCAAGCTACAAATTTTGTGAAATAACAGCTATATATATATATATATATATATATATAGCTGTTATTTCACAAATATATATATATATATATATATAATATATATATAGTTTGTATGTATGTATGTATGTATATGTCTGTTATATTCTGTCATGAGCAGCAATCTTAAAATGAAACTTTTATGCATCAGATATGCTCTTCTATTCCCACGTTTCTTTTGGAGAAACTCATTTCACATTCGTTTTAAAGCAGCACATCAATGTGAATAAATAAATGATATTACCCCGAACCGAGGTGAGGCGAGGCTGAGGCAGTGAAATCATTAAGATTACAATAAACCCCAGGGATATAAACCTTGGAGCGGCTCGAACGTACACTACAACACATATAAAAGACTTCCTGTTTCCAGCAAAATTTTGAGGGACGAAAATTTGCTAAGTAGCAAAACATTAACATAACTGCCAAATACGGAAAGCAAACTACAGTTCCCCCCTCGGGAGACAGATACCAAACACATCGTTAGAGAACTAGTTGGGTAGTTTGTTCTGTTCCGCATGCAATGGGCTGTGTTAAAAAGCTAATATCTTAGCTAGCTATTTATGTCAAGACCTGAGTATGTGTTAGCATCCTGCTCCAGACAACAAATCTAGAGGTAGTATAATGGATCCTTTTTTGGTAGATAGAAATTTAATTCAAAAAGCCTTTGGAAACAAAAAAAACTTTCTTCTGAGAACAGAGAATCTGGACATTAAAATTGATGCAAACGTGACCTACAATATTTATGCTGCTGAAAAATGACATAGAAACTAAACCAGAAATTAGAATTTCATTTGTTTTTTTCTTTTGCACCATTTATGCCACACTTAGCCGTTGTCCAAAAGTAGCTTAACGGAAATTAATTGATTATGTATAAACATTTTAGCATAATAAATTAGTAACTAACTACTTATCCTAATAATAGTAAAGATAGTGGCATGGAAAACATCCATTTCACTGAGCCAAAGAAATGGTTTGAGGAAAAAACCTTGAGAGGAACTAAACTCATCTTCATCTGGGTGACACAGGATGTCCATTCATTATCGTTTCATCATCAAGGAGATCAACTGTGAATGTTGTCCACTACCAGATATATTTACTAACCATCATCATGGTCACCATTGAAAGCATTACCCAATGGTTTTCACTGGATATTTGTACCAAGACATTATGGAAATTGATTTTTTTTAGCTCAAAGGTTAAGGTGTTGATCAAGATTTCGAATCCACCAAGCTGCCACTGCTGAGGCTTTGAGCAAAGCCATCAACTACTTAATTGTATAAGTAAAATGTAAATTACAATTATTTACATTAACAGCATTTGGCAGACTCCCCATTATCCAGAGCGACCTATAAATGGTTATAAGGGCCTTGCTCAGGGGCCCAGGATTGTCAGATGGTGTGGATCTCTACATCTGCCTCTTTCATCCCAACTACCTTCATCACATCCAAAAACCTCCTCCTTGGTCTTCCTCTTTTCCTCCTTCCTGGAAGCTCCATCCTCAGCATTCTCCTACCGATATACACTATGTCCCCCCTCTGCACATGTCCAAACCATCTCAATCTCGCCTCCCTCACCTTATCTCCAAAACATCCTACATGCACTGACCCTCTAATAAACTTATTTCCCATCGTTGACACCCCCAGCGAAAACCTTAACATCTTCAGCTCTGCTACCTCCAGCTCAACCTCCTGTCTTTTACTCAATGCCACTGTCTCTAAAGCATACAACATCTTAGGTCTCACCACAGTCCTATAAACTGTCCCTTTCACTCTTGCAGACACTTTTTAATCACATTCTAATAATATTAGAGGTTCCTAATGGTCCCTTGTGGTGCTAGTAGATACCAGCATGCGATCAACAAGGTGCCTAAAGGTGTTCTCTTAATCATTAATGGTTTCCACTAGACATCACATTATTAAAACCAATACAATTCCAATTATAGCCATCAAATTTGATGAGTGTCTCTACTGTTTATTACGTTATCATTTATTTAAACAGGGTATTCATTTATTTATTTTTTTTGTTTTTTTGGTGATTCTGGGAGAAATGTCAAGGTTTTTTCTACAACAACATAGTGTTAGATAGTGAGTAGGGTAGACCCCAACTTACAACGTAGATAGGGACTGAAAAACCGGTCGTCAGTCGAGAAGAGTGACTACTCTACGATGCGTTCCAACGGTAAATGAAGCAGCAAAGGGTAAAATCACTTCACAAACGAGAACGCACGAGATCACTCTGAACACGTCTGAACTATGTGAGGTCACGCCAACTTAAGCGTGTCCGACAATGCATGCCTGCCAGGCATAATTCTTCCCCACACTGTTTGCGGTGTTGTCGAATCTATTTACCGCCTGCGGATTTTATAAGTTTTCATGGAACAATGTAGATTTTATTTTATTTTATTTTTATCGGTGGTGATTGTCGTTTTTCTGAAATGTTGTAAGTCGAGTGGTCGTAGGTCGGGGGGTCTAACTGTACTTTTTTTAAATAATATCATTTTTAAATATACAGATATGCGAATTTATAACCGCCGTTATAACGTAACGAACGATTCAGATATAAAGAGTCGAGAGGTGAACTACTTGGTTCTGTTTTCTGCATGTAACCTACAGAAATTTTGCTCATAGAAAATAAACGAATCACTCTTTGAGACGACTCGTTCTTCTGAGCCAATTTAAAGACTCATTCACCTGACCATGACCGAGTTGATCGTCTCAGCCATGGCGTTTGTAATGGGGTTTTAATAATATCTTTGATATCACCACTAAAACTGGGGCACCAGAGAAAAAAGATGGAAATGTTACAAGTGTGAACCAGCAGATGGAGTGTGTCAGATTATTAATAAAAGCATCAGGGTGTATATTTCGGTGTTGATCTGGGTCATCTACAACGCGGTCAGTCGAATTTCAACCGAAAGTGATAGCCTGATTGCGAGAGCGAGCCAAAAGCTTCTTGTCCTCTTCAGCTGCTTTTTTTTGTTTGTTTGCTTGTATTGAAGTGCCAGTGTGATTCCCAGCCCCAGCATGTGGTTCGTTTTATGTTCCACTTAAGCAGATGCTTAGATCTTCCATTTTCGACTTCTTACTTTACCTTTTGCACTCTTTTCATGCCAAAACTCATTTGTCCTGAAAGTGGAACAGTGCAAATGCTGAGTTGCTTAGTTTTTTTTTTTTCCCCACCTCTTAAACACCTCGATTACACTTGTATCAACTGAAAGTGCCAACGAGTTCCCTTGCTAACATGTCAATTACCGAATAAAGTCAAGTGTTTCGGCTTTCAAATAAATCCTAATAATATAAGGTAATTTAAATACAAATGGATTACTTTGCAAAAGGTTTGTGTGTGTGTGTGTGTGTGTGTGTGTGTGTGTGTGTGTGTGTGTGTGTGTGTGTGTAATTGAATTTAGGAGCTCAAATTGCTTGTGTGTGTGTGTGTGTGTGTGTGTGTGTGTGTGTGTGTAATTGAATTTAGGAGCTCAAATTGCTAGTTAACGATATGCTAACTATCGCACTGTGTAAGTAAAGGAACTTAAGTTTGCTAAGCAATTTGAATTGTTACGCTCCGAAGCAGGTTCACAGAATTATGAATATAACTTCGACATTTATAAATCAGTCCATTCACGTTTATCCGTAAGAAGTGAGCCAGTGGTGACTGTCCCAAGGTAAAGCTCCCTGAGATGGTATGATAAAGAAATCTTGATGGGAACCAGAGAGAAACTCATTCAGGTAACACCAAATGTCTATTTATTACAGTTCCATCCTTTGTTATTAAATTGTTCAATGATGGACACTTAAATGGAAAAACTGTCTTAAGCCATTATAGAAAACTGTTTATATTAATTACAGTCCAAATCCCTATTCATGATTCTTGAGTTTAACCCTCTACTGTTGCCTCATGCATAATGCGGCATTTTAATTATTGCAACTGAAATGTAAAAATTCATTCACCTCCTTGACCTTCACAGTACATTTATGGTATTTGGTTGATCCATGAAATAATACTTTTAAATCACAATTACCATCAAATACCATCTGATACTGGTTCATAATGACACCAGACTAATACAGGTGGTATTAATATTGATCTCTCTCTCTCTCTCTCTCTCTCTCTCTCTCTCCTGAGGTACCAGTGAACAGGGATCCTGTTCCATTCATTCTTTCACCACTCTGTGCAACTGAGGATGGTTCCACATAAAAAGCCTATAGATCCACTGAGCAACTCAAGGAATAAGAGAATGGATCTGGATTATTATACAATTATACAAACAGTCTACAATGGCTTAGGACTGCAATTTACATGAATCATTTTACGTTCAACAATGATGGAACTGTCACGTATGGACATTCGGTGCCACCCAGATGAGAATGGGTTCTCTTTTGAGTCTGGTTCTTTTGACGGTTTCTTCGAAATACCATCTGATGGCTTTTTTTTCTTGGGACTTACGTATATATTCTATACCTTATTTATCATTGTGAAGCTGCTTCGGGAAAATGTCCATTGTTGAATGCGTTATACAAATAAAATCGTAGTCAAGTTTTATTTTAGTCTAATTTAAGAACCGCTGAAAGACGTGGGTCTTTAGATTTAGCTTAAAAATTTCTAAAGACTCAACTGTCTGGACATCAAGTGGATGTTCATTTCACCACCTAAATACTAAAACAGAGAAGAGTCTAGAAGCATGTCTTCCTTCTACCCTGAGAAATGGTGTAGCAGTTAAAGATCCAAAAGAGTGTGGTGCGGTGCCGAACTGAAGTGGACTTAAATGGGATTGATAACACCTTAAATGTGATATATTTTGTTATATTGTGATTGTTGTACATCTAGCTATATGACCAAATACCCACCTCTAGTGGGGATAGCAATTACTGCAAACATCTAATGAAAAGAGGCTGAGGTTAATGAGATGGTAATATGACTAGCCCATTAGTATTTATCTCCATTTCAATGAAACCCCAATGCGATATGTGCCATTAGAAGTGATAAAAAAATGATTGACGGTCCACCTTCTGTATGTGCAATTCAAATTGTAATATGAATGCCAAGAGTTTGATAGACGAGTAAATTAATCCCATAATAAAGCATCATGAAGACTTCAAAACAAGTCTAAATCCAAAAGTTTGCCTGTAAATAGTTAAAGCAAAATAGCATTTTCATTCAAACAAAAGAGGCATTCATAAAAGACCATAATGCTGAATCTGAAGCAACCTCCACCATGCTTCAAAGTGTAGATCAGGGGTCACCAACATGGTGCCCGCGGGGACCACATGAGTCGCCTTTTTTAAAACTAGCTCACCATAGCTCCACTTACCAGTGAGCTGCAGCTCTGTTTCCTACCTTGTTAAGTCATTGTTGATAATTATTATGAGAAATCATTAACATATTCAGTGTCTTTACATAGATGAATATAATTAATTATTAATAATAACAACATATAATTAAAGGTGAATTGAGCAAATTTGTGTGTTTTAAACTGGTAGCCCTTCACATTAATCTTTACCCGAGAAGTAGCTCCCAGTTTCAAAAAGGTTGGTGAACCCTGGTGTAGATGTTCTGTTGATGTAGATGTTGTATTTTGAGATCTGTTACTGGTACTGTAGGGAAATGTGAGCATTATTTATTAAATATAGAGCTTCGGTGTCCCAGGACAGAAGAACAATGTACACTAAGTTTTCCTCTAAGTAGGTTACACCTGGCACAAGAACAAGCCCCCTTTTTTTTTATCCTGATCCAAAAGAAAAAAGAACAAGAAAAGTTACATTTATTTCTAAACCTATAGAACAGGAACATTCACTGTTCTGAGTGCCTGCCCCCTTCCCTCTGATACGAAAGCCCTAATTAATCAGTCCACAGGACAGATTAATGATGGGTTGTACATTGGAGACAAAAAAAAAGAAACTTCAAAATTCATGAAAATGTATTCCATCTTCATTGCAGTGGCGATTGCTCAAATGTTTTGACATCGGGTTATGGTGACTAAAGCACACTTAAGGCCATTTATTCAAACTTTACCTGCTTTTATATTACTCATCACTATTATTCGGATGCTGGTGTGGCATAATGCTGACGTATTGCCCGGTTACTCTCACTGCTTATGACTTCTTCTTAAATACTTAGAATACATACAAATATCTAGACAATAAATGGTCCTAAAGAAATATCCCATTATTCAGAATAGCTGATTTAAGATTCTTTTTTTCACTCAGGAACATTTGGTATAATTGCCATGCCAACATGGCGTCCAAAATGGGACTGGAAGTGTTTGATCCGGACTGATTTAGATAAATGGTCCCTACTTTTAGGTGAGAATCTGATCTCAGGAGAAACCAAAGAGAACCAACACCAATGAGAATGGAGATTTACCATACTTAAGACCATATAGAGAAAAAACAAGTGCAGACTTGTCGTAATAAATTCTGTAGTTTTCAATTTTTAGAGACCTTTGAGAACTTGTTTGCCAGCTGAAGCACAAGAACACAAATCAGAGATAAAATGGTAAAAAGTAGACCATAGTCTGTCTTATGCCAGAGCAACTACCAAAATTCTCCCTTATTTAAATTTATTTAAATTAGGATCTTTAGGGCATTAGCAGTGACAATCATGTAAAGTAAAATTTGAACTCAACCTATTTGATTGTTCGTCAAATTACCTATAACTACCTTGAAATTTTGTGTTCTCTGATTTCCTCATCCTTTCTGTTATACATTTTTTGCTTCCATTGATCCGATGGAATTCCCTTCTCTATTCCGCTATTAACCGTTGATTTACTCATTGACATATTCACCCACTCATCTATTCTTCTGATTCCTATTTAAATTCCCCTTAATTCTCTATGCACACATAGAAAGCAATGAATTGATCTATCCGTCTGTCCATATAACATATTCCACTTTGTTTGTTATTAATATTCGCCCTCATTTGCATATTCAATATTTATCCGCTCATCCACATTCCGTTAACCGTCAAGTTAATGCTCTCATTTTCATTCGTATCTTCTTCCATTGATTCGTTCATGCTTACGTTTATCCGTTTACCAATTCACACTTTTACTTTTACACCCCACACATTCATCTTGTCATTTTTATTGACCAATCATTCGCCGGTGGATCTGTTTGTTGAAATTCGCTTAAATTACACGGTACTACTCTAGTCATGTCTATCGGCTGCTCGACTTTTAGATCTCCGATTATGTCATCATACCTTTTCCTGTTATATTTTGACGGTTGATACTCGGCTGCCATTAGCAGTAAACTGACTCTATTGTGTCAAGTCCACTCCAACCTCGCGGAATTTTCTTCCACCTGCTTCGTGAGAAAGCGGTGTAATGAAATGAAAATCATTTACACGTCTAAACTGTGTAATCTATGTGTACATTTACAACCTGTGGTGCACCAAACCGTGTCTTGAAGCTTGTATATCTGAAGGCCAGCCTCCCTGCTGTATGAGTGGGCGCATGTTGTCTCTAATGAGAGTGTCCGATTGATCCGAGGCGGAATCGACAGGCGGCTGTTGTTTCAGCCTGCTGTGCGTTTGATCTGGGAACGACAACAAAAAAATGCTTTGTTTTTTTTTTTCAGGAGTGACTCTATTTTACACACATATATTGTGGATTTTCCTTATAGTGAACCACGTTATGATGTGCTGTGAATATGATGGATATGATAATGATAGGAAATCGAAATAATAGGTTACAGTACATCAAATTATGAAAGAAATCACAACTTCAATGTCAAATTCTAAAAAACTATAATGAAAAAAATATCTTTCGTTCAAATTTGTCTCTAAATCATAACACTCTTGAAAATTACACCATATTGTGCTTGTGGAAAGAAATTTACTGGCTAGCGCTGCGACCTGTGCTTGTCAGGATGATTAACAGAACAAGAAAAATCATGGCCATGCTATACCACCCACAGCTTCTTGCTCTACTACTTCTTCTCCTCTCAGCATTAAAGCAAGAACTAAAGCATAAAATATCAGGCCTAGCCTCGTAAGCGCTTTAAATTGTCCGACAACAAGAGTCAGACCTCTAAATACTGTGATTAAGCAAGAGTCAAACTCTTAACACCATGACTATCCAATAGTCAGAACTCTCAACGCTGGAATTAATCAAGAGTCAGGGTCCTACATTGAGACAGACCTCTCAAATACTGGGTTAAACAAAACCAAACAAGACAGAGCCATGAAAAATAGGGCCAGCCAAGAATCAAAACCTTGAACATCAGGATTAAATCGGAGTCAGAGCATTGAAGAACAATCTTAAACAAGAGTCTTGAATAGTTAAGATTAATAATGATTTTGCATGAGTGCAGGAATTCACTATTTGCATTAACCAAAAGTCAGAGCATTGGATTAAAAAGTCAGGGACTTGAACACAAGGATAAACAAAAAGTAAGAGCCTTGCTTATTAAATTTAAGTCAATCTCTAAATATCGAGATTACACTAGAGTCAGAGCCTTAAATATCTGGATTACCCAAAAATCAGAGCCTCAATTAATAGACTTAACTAGGGACCAGGGTCATCAGTATCCGAATTAGCCAAGAGTCAAGGCCTTAAATATCTGAATTACCCACTAGCCATTACAAAAAAAAAATCAGAGCCTTGAATATTATAACTGAGTCGAAATCTTAGAATTAAGCAAGAGCCAGAGTCTTAATTATTGGAATTAACCAAGAGATCACCAAACAAATGTGTGTTGTACATCAAATTTAATCAAGATTCAGAGCCTTTATTATTATCTGGATATCTGGATTACTCTATAGTCAAAGCCTCGATTATCAGTAGTAACCAAGACTCAGAGCCTACAATATCAAGAATAATGAAAAGTCAAGTATAATAGTTGAATATTAGGTTTAACTCATTCAAATTCCTAAATATAAGAATTACCCAATAGTCAGAGCCTTGAATATCAGGATTATCCGAAAGTCAAGGCCTAAAACATAAAGATTAATCAAAGCCTTTATGATCAGCATTAAACAAAAATCATAACTTTAAATATCAGGTTTAACTAAGTCACATCCAGAGTTGGGCAATAACATGTTACTGTAACGCAGTTACTTTTGACAGTAACTAATACTGTAACGCGTTACTTTTTAAATAAAGTAACTCCTTTACCATTACCGTATGGTGCGTTACCCGTTACTTTTATAAATAAATGAATTTGGGCTGAAGTGTAGCCTACAGTCTGACCTGTTTACAGCAGAGATGCATTGTAGGATTGGTGGATGAACCACTGTAAACAGGAAGAAGACGCACTGTGGGCGTGTCTCCGTTTATTCAGGTCTGTGCGGCAGTAACGGCGAGTCGAGGCGAGAGCAAGATGAGTGTCTCAAAGTGGAAATATGCTCATTATTTCACTTTAGTGGAGCATAAAAACAAAAACTTTTAGTCAAATGTAAGTTGTGTCTTTCCGGTTCGAAGCTCATATCTACTGCGATAAACAGCAACTCCAATCTGTTGAAGCTCCTCCAAAAACTCCACGCCTGAGAAGCTAGTAGCTAGAAGCTAACCCGGTGTTCTGTTCTACATTGTTGATAGTTTTCATACTTAAACTGTGAAAGGAACATTTTTAAGAGCTCAACACAACAGCTTTTATGATGCAGAAGCCACTTTAGATTTTGATTGTGAATATATTATTCAGCTTGTTTTATTTATTTCAGAAATCCTTGTGATATATTCAGTTTGTGCTGCTTTGACTTTAATAAAATAGTGTTTGAAAATTACTCTGTGTTTAAGTCCGTTTTGTGTTTGTATAGATCATAACGCATAAAAGGGCATTAATAGGAACATTAAAGAACGTTGTTTAAAAAAGTAACTAAAAAGTAAGTTTTAACAGTAACGCATTACTTTTTGGTGTAAATAATCAACAAAGTCATTGAGTTACTTTTTGAATGAAGTAACGAGTAACTGTAACTAGTTACTGTTTCTTAGTAACTAGCACAACACTGGTCACATCCTTAAATTTAAGGATTAACCAAGAATCAGCGCCTTGGATATCCGGATTACCCAATAGACAGAGCATTGATGATCAGGATTAACTAATAGTCAGAGCCTTAAATATTTGTATTACCAAATAGACAGAGTCTAGAATATCAGAATTAACCAAATGTCAGAGCCAAAACAAGAATACCAAAGCATAAGGCTCTGTAAAACATAAATATCTGGACTACCCAATATTCATAGTCTTTAAAGGGTATTGTACATAAAATGTAATCAAGAGTCAGAGCCTTTGTTATTAGCATTAAACATTATCAGAGCCTTGAATATTCAGATTAAGCAAAAGTCATGGGTTAGACGATCAAGATTAAAAATAGTCAGAGCCATTATCATTCAGATTAATAAAAAAAAAGTCAAGGCCTTGTATATCTGGATTACCAAATAGACAGCGCCTTGATTATTAGAATAAACTATGAGTCAGAGCCTTTCAAATAAAGAGGGTTAAACAAAAATCAAGGCCTTCAACATCAAGATTAACGGAAAGTCAGTGCCTTCAATATTTTGCCTGCATTAGACATAATCAGAGCCTCGGATTTTAAGAGGGCGATGGCCTCAAATATCAAGATAAAAGAGTCAGAGCCATGAATAGCCAGATTAACTAAAACTGAGATCTTTGAATATTAGGTTTAACAGGAACATATAAAAAATATCCCAATCTTGTCACAATTAAATATATACACTTCTTTTCTTTCTTTTGTAATATACGAAAAAGTTTTTGACTTTTGAAGGTCAGAATCACATAACAATTTTGGAGAAAAAATGTAAAGGCGTGACAGTCAGAGAGAAAGAAAAAAATAAACAATTTATGAGTCATTTCCTGTTGCTTCTGACATTTTGTCTGCAGTCCTTGCTTTCCAATTTTGCCGTTTGAAAAGCAGTTTATTTGCAGACGTGAATTATTTGAATTATCCTCTCTCCAAAATAATAAAATAAAATACAATACAATAAAATACATTTAATAATATACTATGATGTTTGTAGATGATGATTTGTGGGGAGAGTAGGGAGCAGGTGAGGAGCCTGGAGAGTTGGAGGTACACGCTGGAGAGAAGAGGAATGAAAGTCAGTAGGAGTAAGAGTACATCTGTGTCAATGAGAGGGAGGGCATTGGAGGGGTGCGGTTGCAGGGAGAAGAGGTGGAGAAGGTGGAGGAGTTCAGGTACTTGGGGTTAACTGTGCAAAGTAATGGAGAGTGTGTTACAGAAGTGAAGAAAAGAGTGCAGGCATGATGGAGAAGAGTGATAGCAGGAGTGATTGGTGATAGAGGAGTATCTGCAAGAATGAAAGGGAAAGTTTATAGGACTGTGGTGAGACCTGAGATGTTGTATAGTTTAGAGACAGAGGCATTGAGTAAATAACAGGAAGTGGAGCTGGAGGTAGCAGAGCTAAAGATGTTGAGATGTTCGTTGGGAGTGACGACAACAGGATTAGAAATTAGTTTATTAGAGGGACAGCGCATGTAGGACGTTTTGGAGACAAGGTGAGGGAGGTGAGATTGAGGTGGTTCGGACATGTTCAAAAGGAGGGACATGGGGTATATCAGTAGGAGAATGCTGAGGATGAAGACATCAGGAAGGAGGAAAAGAGATGGCCAAGCAGGAGGTTTAGGGATGTGGTGAGGGATGACATGCGGGTAGTTGGTTTAAAAGAGGCAGATGTAGAGGACAGAGGGGTATGGAGACAGATGATCAGTTGTGGAGACCCCTAATGGGAGCAGCTGAAAGAAGAAGAAAAAGAAAAGAAAAGAAAATAATATAAATATATAGTGTATATAGTATTCAGCAGGCATGTGTGCATGAACTACATTTTTACAGTCTTCTTTTTTTATCCTCTCATTCACGCATCAATAATGCAGTGAAGTTTTTATTTACTGGCTCAATCAGTCAGTTATTAATTGTGAGCTTGTTCACTTACCTATTTATACCTCATTTATTCAATTATCTATTCACAATTTGTAATAATAATAATTCCCCCTCACTTAATTGTCTATTGATTCGATTAAAATAATATCAAGAATTCACTCACTTATTTACTTGCTCCAAATTCAACTATGAACTCATTAATGTAATCATGAGCTACAAACTTTCACTCACTCACTCATCCAAACATTCAACTACGAATTCACTCACTCTCTTATTGACCTTCTCACTCATTCATTCACTCACTCACTCACTCACTCAGTCAATCAGCTTTTCATTTAACTACAACCTTTCACTCACTCACATATCTGAAGACATATTGAAGAACTAATAATTCAATCATTCAATCTCTCACTCACCGATTCACTTATTCATTTATCTATAACTTCAAATACGTACTCATTTACCTACTCAATTATCTATTCCTTCAACTACAAACTTTTACTCACTCGGCCATCTAAAGATTCAACCAAAAACTCAATCATTTAGGCCAGGAAATATGGCTATCCAAACAAAATATCAAGCAAGAGCTACCATGTGGAAGGCTAAACCAACAGTTCATCTGACCTTTCAAGATCAACCCAGTCACATACTGTAAGCAACTGCCTCCTTAATACCTTTAATTTCTCCATTCTCAAACCTGCTCACATGCCACCAAGTAACTCACTCACTCAGGCATCCATAAATTTAACTAAGAACTCCCTTACTCACTCTTTTTTACTCATCTACTTAACTTTACTCATGCACACATTCATTCATCTTACTCACTCAGTCATATATTAATTCAAATAAGAACTTGCTCGCTTACCCACTCACCCATTCACTCAACCAACCAACCAATCAATTAATTTATTCAACTAAGAACTCACTTTCTCACTCACTCAATCGTTCATCGTTTAAGAACTCACTATCTCACTCATTACTAAATCACTCACTCATTTATTTACTCACTCAATCATCTATTAAAAAACTGAGAAATCACTCAAACATTCACTAACTTATTGTACTTACTGTGAGATACTGTTGGACCCAGGTGATTAGAATCCATATACAGTTTTATTGCAGTCAGAAGATCCAAATCCAAACATGTAATCCAAACACACAGTCATAGGGAACAGTCATGTAAGTTCCCTACACGATTCAAGACAATTCATGAGGCCCACAATTCAAAATGCTATGAACAACAGCAAAGAGCAAAAACAAAAGCTAGGTCGGTACACAAGAGGTCATAGAACATGGAAAAACAGGAAGTGACCCTTGACCCAGATTTGTTCAGAAATCGGGTAATGATTCCCTCTGGTGGGGCAGAGTGGCGATTGGAGTGGGAACCGTTAGAGAAGCCCCCCTTCTAGATACACCTTCAGGTGTTCTTTAAGGGGGCATCTCCAGGGCTGCACTGCTGGGTGGTCGGGTGGCTTCTATGGAACTCTTTGGTAAGAGAGGGTCCGGAATATTGTCTGTATTCACCCAGCAATGACCCTTTGGACCATATCCCTTCCAATCGATGATTCATTAGAGCCCCACATGGTAGCTCTTGCTTGATATTTTGTGTGGATAGCCATATTACCTGGCCTGGTTGATAGGAAGCGTGAGGGTGACCTTGCACGGCTTGGCTGATCGCTTGTTGACAGCATCCCAAAATGAGGCTGAGTCAAAATCCTTTTACAAAATGTCACATAAGGCTTTCCAGACCCATGCCATCATTTAGTCCGTAATTACGATAAACATGGTTCAGTAGCAGTTCCGCTGTCTCCATGGATGTATGTAGGCCCTTAAGGGATACACATGAACAGGCTATGTAGAACTGGTCCATGGCAATCATTATATAATTGGTGTGTCCCTATGATTTGGAAAATTCCTTTATACTCCACCAAAATGTGGGACCATTGCCTCTGTGGTATTTGAGTGGCTCCAGCAGGCTATACGGCAGCTGGCATGGGGTAGGTACTTGGGCACAAAGTAGTATCTGCTAGAACTAAAAGCCACCTAATTGCGCTCTGAACAAGGTTGTGGTACTGTGGATCCCTGGTTGTTCCTTGCTAAACGAGGTGTGTATACGTTCCATGATTCTTTGTCGTAGCTCTGCAAGGACATACCGCTTGTTGTGGGGCAGTTCGGTAGAGTGAGCTTGTTTGTTTATGATAATTGTATCTCCTCCATACATAACGTCCCATTGGACTGGTGCAATAATAACCGAGGGTGGCAAAATGGGTTCAAGTATTAGTGTTTTGTATAAAGGATAATGACGGCATGAGTAAGCATCTGCCTTGCAGTTCATAGTCCATGTGGAGTTGTAACAGTAGTTACAGTGGAGTTGAATCTGGTAAAAAAAAACAATGCACACTGGGCTTGGCAGGGATTCAATTGTTCGGCATTTTTAATGTATTCGTGGTTAGTGATAACTTAAAATGGTTGATGGGCCCCTTCCAGGCAATGTCTCCACTCTTCCAGTGCTTTTTTGATTCTGATTCTGCTTCACTCCGCACTGTGGGTCTCCAGTTTGTGTGCAAAATAGACTTTACACTGTTGGAGAAATCCTCAGCAGCGATCGTGGGAACCACTTCTCAAGGTGTGCCATTTTGGGGGTTTTGGGATGGCCTGCAGGCATAGCGCAGAGCACTAGGGTATGGACTGGAATGCTTGCTTGAGGTATGCTGCTATCATGTCTGCCTGATAACTTTTGACATTCTGCAGCTGCTGAATCTCCTCTGGGTTCTCTTGCATCAAAGTATTCTTTGAGGTATTGTAGGACCCAGGCTGAGAAGAATCCATATGCGGTTTTATATAATAATCAGCAAAGCAAACAAATCTAAAAACACAATAAACAAGAAGATTAAAAAAATACAAACATAAAAGCAAGGTCGGTACACAATGGGTCAGAAAACATGAAAGAACGCCTCGGAATGCACTAGAAAACACAATATTTCTCATGGAGGATATTGTGAGCATTTCTTTACAGAAAGTGACCCTTAACTCAGTCACTCATTCACTCCATCACCTATTAATTTGTATATAAATGTTGTATTTATTCACTAATGCAACTCAACTGTGTATATATTCACTCTTACATATTTACTCACGCATTCATTCACTCAATATACATTTACTAAGAACTCACACATTCATGGACTCACTCAGTTGTTTATTAATTCATCTACAAACTTACTCATTTACTTATACGGTCTCTCACACATTTTTTTATTTGATCATCCTATTATTTTATTTATTCAACAAAGAACTTATGCAGTTCTTGTCTATAATTAAAAACGTATTCACTCATTTACTGTCAATCATCTATTATTTTAATTATGAACTCACTCACTCAATCACTCACTCATTTTTCTATTATTTATTAATTGCATTTTTTTTTACTCCCCTACTTGTTCATTTGTTGATTGTGTATATATTTCCTCACTGACAGCCATTAATTTTATGATTTATTTATGCACACATTCACTCATTTACTCACTCACTTATCCATCATTTACATATAAAGTGTATTTATTTACTCATGCAAATCAGTTCAACTGTGTATATAATCACTTATTCATTCAACTAATCTCACACATTTCAATTATTATTTATTGATTCACTCACTCACTCACTCACTCATTTACTCAACCATTATTTATTTATTTATTTATTTTTATTTACTCACTCACTCATTTACTCACTCACTCATTTACTCACCCATTATTTATCTGTTTATCTGTTTATTTATTTATTTATTTATTTATTTATTTATTTATTTATTTATTTATTTATTCACTGACTCACTCACTCAATCACTCACTCACTTATCTGTTAACTTAACTAAGAACCTGTTTGTTTAATGTGTATAATTTAACAATTACTCACTCATTTACTTACCCATTATAAATTTATTTATGCACTCACTCACTCACTCACTCACTCACTCACTCACTCACTCACTCACTCACTCACTACACTATTAATCATTTATTTATTGATTTACCTACTCACTCCTTCACTCACACACTCACTCACTTACTCACACACTCACTCACCCAATATTTATTTATTTATTTATTTTTTATTTATTTATTTATTTTTTATTTATTTATTCACTCACTCACTTGTTTACTTACTCACTCACTCATCTGTTAATTCAACTAAGAACCTGTATTTTTAGTGTATAATTAAACAATCACTCACTCACTCACTCACTTACCTATTTATTTATTTATTTATTCATTTATTCACTTATTCACTCACTCACTCATCTAAAAATTCAACTAAGAACCTGGATTTTTAGTGTATAATTAAACACTCACTCACTCACTCACTCACTCACTCACTCACTCACTCACTTACCCATTATTCATTTATTTATTTATTTATTCATTCACTCACTCACTCATTTACTCACTCACTCACTCATCTAAAAATTCACCTAAGAACCTGTAGTTTTAGTGTATAATTAAACAATCACTCACTCACTCACTCACTTACCCATTATTTATTTATTTATTTATTTATTTATTTATTTATTTATTCACTCACTCACTTGTTTACTTACTCACTCACTCATCTGTTAATTCAACTAAGAACCTGTATTTTTAGTGTATAATTAAACAATCACTCACTCACTCACTCACTTACCTATTTATTTATTTATTTATTCATTTATTCACTTATTCACTCACTCACTCATCTAAAAATTCAACTAAGAACCTGGATTTTTAGTGTATAATTAAACACTCACTCACTCACTCACTCACTCACTCACTCACTCACTCACTTACCCATTATTCATTTATTTATTTATTTATTCACTCACTCACTCACTCATTTACTCACTCACTCACTCACTCATCTAAAAATTCACCTAAGAACCTGTAGTTTTAGTGTATAATTAAACAATCACTCACTCACTTACTTACCCATTATTTACTTATTTAGTTATTTACTCACTCACTCACTCACTCATCTGATAATTCACCTAAGAACCTGTAGTTTTAGTGTATAATTAAACAATCACTCACTCACTCACTCACTCACTCACCCATTATTTATTTATTTAGTTATTTACTCACTCACTCACTCACTCATCTGATAATTCAACTAAGAACCTGTATTTTTAGTGTATAATTAAACAATCACTCACTCACTCACTCACTTACCTATTTATTTATTTATTCATTTATTCACTTATTCACTCACTCACTCATCTAAAAATTCAACTAAGAACCTGTATTTTTAGTGTATAATTAAACACTCACTCACTCACACTCACTCACTTACCCATTATTCATTTATTTATTTATTTATTTATTTATTCACTCACTCACTCACTCATTTACTCACTCACTCACTCACTCATCTGATAATTCAACTAAGAACCTGTATTTTTAGTGTATAATTAAACAATCACTCACTTACTCACTCACTCACTTTCCTATTATTTATTTATTTATTTATTCACTCACTCACTTATTTTCCCACCCATTAATAATTAATTAATTAATTAATTTATTTTATTCACTCACTTATTCATTTGTTGATTATGTACGTATTTCCCCACTGACCCCCATTAATTATCCATGCACTCGCTCACTCGTTCGTTCACCCGATTCGCTCAATCACACATTCATTTATTCATTCTCTTTTTTTATTCATATATCCACCCATCCTAATCAAGTTATTTAAGTTCACCCGCCCAACTCAGTTTAACGTAAATAGTCACTGCTCATTCCTTCACTCATTAACACACTTATTTATTCACGTATCGCTCGTACATTTTATATATTCACTCCATCATTCTCCTCCTTTGCATCCCACTCATTATCTCTGGGATGAAATGAATTTTGATTCTGTCCATCTTTAATCACTGCATGCTGTCAGTTATTCATTTATATACGTACATGTTTATTCACTTACAAATGTATTCTTTTATTTGTTTGCTTGTTTACTTATTTATTCAGTCACTTTGCCCAGTGTAATTTGGGTCACTCAGGGCACAAGTTACTGCTTTTTCTCTCCTTTGATTTGGAAAATGAACATCCACTGAATTCTCTTTTATCATTCAGATACCAGGATTTAAATCACTTCCTGAACCCATCCTCCTTCCATCAACCCCCTCCCTCCCACACACACACACAAACACACACACACACACCACCTCACATCCCGTTCTCCTTCTTTCCCCTAATTAAAGTGATTGATGAAGTTTGAACGATGGTGCACGAGTGAAACAGGATGTCACCCATCAGTCCCGCGTATTGACGCACAGCTAATGAGTCCAAATCAGAGCTCATATTCACACTCCGACATCAAAGAGGAAAACGGAAGGAAAGGATGGAAGAAAGGAGGAGTATAAAGATGAGAGGGAGCACAGTAAAAAAAAAACCCAATCCATTATGCCGACACATAATTATTAAAAATATCTCATTTTATTTCTAGTCTGATATGAAAGTAAGTGAGTTTGACTACATGCGTGGAGGATGCATGCACTTTCGCTCGCGCGCGCGCGCGCACACAGAAAACACTCCGTCCAATTGTGTTCCGTGATGCAGTGTGTGTATGTGTGTGTGTATCCATTTCTGTCCGTTGTTTAATCTATTTTGCACGACACGAATCGCAAGAAAAAGCAAGCAAGCAAACAAACAAACAAACAAACAAGCAAACCGGACGTGCTGTTGCGCGCGCGTTGCGTAGTTAGTTATTTTACCGCATTCAACTGCGGCTCTCTCTCTCTCTCTCTCTCTCTCTCTCTCTCTCTCTCTCTCTCACACACACACACACACACACACACACACACACACACACACACACCTGTATCCCCGAGCAGGCGCAGTGGCAGTGCATGCTCGCCTTTCGTCGCTCTTCGCTTAGAAGGAAGGATAGAAGGAAGGAAGGATAGAAGGAAGGAAGGAGAAAAAAATCTCAGCTTCACAGAAGTATTTTCAAACCAACATGGTGAAAAAGAGCACTGTGTGAACGCTATTTTCTTAAAGGATGAAGCAGTTTGGAAATGACTCGGTCAGAAGCGATGCGGTTCCCAAACGACGGACCCCCCAGAAAAGGGGGCTTTTAATTTTTCTTATTTAGAAAAAAATGCCATTATTTGCTGTGCACTTTTTTTTTTTAACTATCGGATTGCAGCTATTTTTTGGTGGATCGATTTGAAATCACATCGTCACACCGATGGATTGTTTCCACTGCAGCTCGGCAGAGGGGGTTAGATGCAGCACCGAGCGTTTTCTTCAGAAATGCTGAAAAAGCGGCGGAGTGCCGAGAAGGAGACGATAGAAGGAGCAGAATGGAGTGTGAGGATGTGAGAATTGCGGATTAATTCGTTTCCCCCCTCCTCCATCACCTTTTTTTCTCTTCTCGGTTCTTTTCCGTTCTTTCTATATGTCTTTATTTGTCCTCTCCGTGGCGATGCATTGGGATTTCAGAACCAAGGGAGAACGGACAGCTCCCTTCATTCCTTTCCTTCCTTGAGGAATAACAACATCTAGATTAAAGGAGAATATTTTTTTGTTTGGTGGAAAAAATGCACAAGGTCACTTATCTGGTAAGATTCATCTCACGTATATCTCAATCTAATGATGCTTATGATCGTGATCGTGATCTTGTTTTTTTTTTTTTTCGATACCATAATGGTAAATTGAAAATGAAAATGTTTACTGTTGAACGAGAGTTGGATGGCATTGAACTAAACACGAACTGTCATCTTGTTTCTGCAGCCTGCCGATCTACGTGTCTATCAGTTCGAGTCTGGAGGCACGCGACGTCGTCCATGATCTGATCGTTTTCATGTCTCGGATAGTGGGGATGAATCGTCGGGAGTGAAAAAATGCTGCTGTGGATCGTGTTGCTGAAGGCGGCTCTTTGTGCAGCTCTTGGGAACGGGACGAGCGATGTGTGCAAGGAGGGGATCTGCTCGTGCAGTGCCGTAGAAGGCGATTTGCACATCGACTGCGAAAAGCGCGGTTTCAGCAACCTGCAGCACTTGACTGGCCCGAGCTCGCAGTTTTATCACTTGCTGCTGCACGGGAATTCCCTGTCCAGACTGTTTCCCAACGAGTTCGCCAACTTCTACAATGCGGTCAGCTTGCATTTGGAGAACAACGGCTTGCATGACATTGTCCCCGGTGCCTTTCTCGGCCTGCAGCTGGTCAAGCGTCTGCATATAAACAACAACAAGATTCGATCGTTTAAAAAGAACACTTTTCTTGGTTTGGATGATTTGGAGTATCTCCAAGCTGATTTTAACCTTCTAAGAGATATTGATCCGGCTGTTTTCAGGGACTTGAGTAAACTGGAGGTCTTGATTTTGAACGATAACCTAATTAGTGCACTTCCCACCAACATTTTCCAGCACGTTCCCATAACGCATCTTGACCTGCGTGGGAACCGGATAAAGACTTTGCCTTACGAAGGGGTGCTGGAACAAATTCCAGGCATCGTGGAGGTTTTGTTGGAGGACAATCCATGGGACTGCAACTGTGACCTTCTTTCCTTAAAGCAGTGGCTTGAAAACATCCCTCAGCGGGCGCTCGTTGGCCGGGTTGTTTGTGAAGCGCCTACGCGTCTCCAGGGCAATGAACTCAACGAGACAGCCGAGTCTGAGCTGTGTCCTTCCAAAGATGGCGCCGATTCCAGTTTGGCCGCACCTCCGACTCAGGAGGAGACCTCAGAGCTGGATTCTCCTCCTGCTCCGACATCCACGACCTCCAAAATCATCGGGGCGACAGAGAAAAATGCTCCGAACAACAAAGGTCGTCCCAAAGCGAGAGAAAACTGGCAGCTAAAGACGCCAACAGCAATAGCATCAGACACGAGTGATGTTACGTGTCCACAAACGTGCATGTGCAAGCTGATCGGCTTTAGTCAAGGTCTCGGTGTGAATTGCGAAGGTAAAAAACTGGAGAGCGTGCTAAACCTGAGACCCAAACCTTTCAGTGCGCACGAGTTAAATCTGCGCGATAACAATATTCACGCAGTGAAAAGGAACCAGTTTCGGTCTTATACAAATCTAAACCTGCTCGATTTAGGCGGGAACAATATAAAAACCATTGAGAACGGCACCTTTCAAAACTTGAGCGAGTTGCGGTGGCTGTACATGGACAAGAACTACCTGGATACTGTCATGGCGGATATGTTTGTGGGACTACAAAACTTGGAATATCTCAGTATGGAATATAACGACATCCACCTCATTGTAGCCGGAGCCTTTATTCCAACGCCTAACCTGCAGGTGCTGTTACTAAACAACAACCTGTTAAAGTCACTGCCCGCTGACACCTTCCTGGGGGTCTCGTTGTCCAAAATAAGCCTGCATAACAATTACTTTACCCATCTTCCCTTGAGCGGGGTCCTCGATCAGCTTAACTCGATCATCCAAATCGAATTGCATGGGAACCCATGGGATTGCACGTGCACCATCGTGCCGCTGAAACAGTGGGCGGAGAAAATAGCGTCCGACGTCATTATGAACGATCTGAAATGCGAGTCGCCGGAAGAGTTCTGGAAGCAAGACTTCCGGCGCATCCGGATCGACCTGATATGCCCGGAACTTTATGACCAGACCGCGCCGACTTCGCTGTCCAAAAACGGCACCGCCGGTACGGATTCCGACTCAGGGACACGTCCTGGATCGTACCCCGAACCGAGCCGAGTCTCCATTTCAGTTCTGGTGCCCGGGTTGCTGCTGGTCTTTGTTACTTCTGCGTTCACTGTCGTCGGGATGCTCGTTTTCGTCCTGCGCCACCGGAAACGCTCCAAACGGAGAGACGGGAACTCCTCAGCGTCCGAGATCAACTCTTTGCAGACAGTTTGTGACTCATCTTATTGGCACGGTGCTGCTTATCATGCTGATCACAGGAGCTACGACTGCGCCGCTCACTCGCTCTCCGATAAATAAGGCACTTAGACATTCATCAAAGCACTCGAGTGCAAGGCAAAAGATGCATCCCGGTGGCGCTTTCGTACTCGCTCTGTCGGGAAATACCCTATTTTTCTCTCCGTTTCGGTTCACTATAAATATTCATGAGCCACCGACATGGATGCTGGTGTAAAATACGTACCTACATTCTTTTCCTTTCCTCCCTTTCTTCCCTTCTCCCTCTGGCCCTCTCAATCTCTCTCTCTGTCTCTCTCTCTCCCCTTTTTTTCTGTCTTTCGGTGCCGCAATCATTCGGCTGCCAAACCCGAGGAAGTGGAAACGATGGTGCACGATGGGATGAGGAGCGCATGAATGTAATGTAAATAGCGACTTGTAACATATCTGCATGATCCGATCCGCATGGTTTCGACTCCCAAGCGCTGGGAACCAGACCACAACACGCTGACTCCACAGTTCTTTGATGATAATTTTATATATATATATATATATATATATATATATA
>MU551669.1:936175-957203 GCA_024362625.1 Silurus asotus
GATGACGATGATGATGATGATGATGATGATTTGTTTGAAATAGTTTTGCATTAAAATGCTGTCTATTAAACATACTTTCTGTGTGTGTGTGTGTGTGTGTGTGTGTGTGTGTCCGAGGCAGGCAGCCGTGGTACTACGGCTGGGGTTTTAATCTTCCACGAGGACAAGCGCTGCTGGACAAGTGGAACCAGATCCCTGACTCCACTGACATTCTGCTCACACACTGCCCTCCTCTGGGTGAGTAACTAATCACACACACACACACACACACACACATATATATATATATATATATGCTCATAAAATAATTTCCCTAGAATACTGCTGCATCCGGTTTGATTATATTGGAGTAGAACAGTTATTGAAAGATTTGCTTTCGGTGTCTCTGTAAAGGCTGAAGGTAGTGTGTTTTATACGTGTGTGTGTGTATGTATGTGTGGTCTCTACTTAAGCAGTGGTGTTTTTATTACCATTATTTGGCTTTCTGTTATTTTTTATTTATTTTTTTTTTTTTACTTGACACATACAATTGTAACAGGTCAAAACGAAAAACATTTCAATAAATACGAAGAGCTCTAATATAATTATTTATAATAATATTTATTATTATTATTAGTAGTAGTAGGAGTTATAATATATTGCACCTAGTTTTTTTTTTTTGCGAGTCTTTTGCGAGTGCCAGGCATGTTCCTTTTGTTTCAATGCAACAAAGTCATTCAATGGTATGTAAATTTACTTAAACCAAACAAATATATATATAAATACATAGCAACCACATTGAGACATCCCCCCTTACCATGAGCTTTACACACTCTTGGACAGCTCGTAAAACTTGACAAGGTGTTCCTCAATGGAGATCTCTTTATGATCAGTCCATCCCAGAGCAGTTCAGTAGGAATGAGGTGCAGTGATTGGGCAAACAGTTCCATGATAGATAAAACTCCAAAAGAGTTTCTAAATACAGCTTCCGCTTGTTGTATGGTGAAACCGGGTTCTAATGAGTGGCAGTCCAGATGGAACTGCATGGGGTTAAGGTACAAACCGGTTGCCAAGTTGGTTTTGTTCACCCGAAATAAGCATCCTACCTTCCCTGCTTCAAAACATGCCCAAACTATTAAACTTCCACCTCCATGTTTGATTTTCTCCTGTTCCCAATCTTACATTAGTTTTTCTGTTAGAGCCAAAAATGTGAAATTTGGACTACACAAATCTTTAAGTCATTTAACGTCTAATTCTTTTATCGAGTTTGTTGCATAGACACAAAAACAACATGGACACGCAAAACCGTTTTTTTTCTTTGCCAAAGTGAAAACAGTGAAATACTCCAGGCCGAAAGTTGAATTTAAACATTTCCAGAGATAAATAATTCATAAAAGTATAATAGGTCTCACAAATTTTTTGTTAATGTACTCGATTTTTAATGTGCAGTCTGGAAAATCCTCTGACTCTAAAATGACATGGGGATGTAATGTAGTAAATGGAAATGTAACACACACATACACACACAGACATTGTAATAACAGCATAAGCTGGTTTATGTCTCTCTGTAACCCGTCCTCATCTCTTTTTGTCGCACTCTTTCTTCGTTTCCTCGACGGTTGCATCCGTTTGCTTTGCTGCTGCATTCCACCTGCTTCTGTTTCTGTCATTCAATAAAGTGTGGTTGAGGTTCAGTAACATCTGCGACCCGAGATATATTTATTATAAAGTTGCCCGAATGACAGAGTTAAAAGACAAGTAAAAAAAAAAAACTCAATCGAAAAACACTCATTTTCAATAGGGGACGTGGTCCAAAGGTTAAAAGTCATGATAGAAGATTGAATATAAATTTGTTGATTTACAAAATGTTGTTACAGTGTCTTTTGACACACACACACACACACACACACACACACACACACACACACACACACACACACACACACACACACACACTTAAGAGTGTGTGATGAGCATCCCATGGTAAATAAAAATAAATAAATAAATAGATAAATAAATAAATCATGCAATCAAAGCCATTGTATTAAAGAATGTCAGTTTTTTTTCCCTAAACTTAATTATGTAGCCAAATCAATCACGTGTATTATTAAAAATGAGACATCTAAAATAACAATAGTATAAAAATCTGTGCCTTAAAGGATGTTTTATCCTGTTGAGGGATTAAAATATTTCTACTGAACTCTACATTTGCGTTAAAGTATTATAACTTCCTTTTTTGACATCTTGGGACACCAAAAAAAAAAACCCTGTAATGATGAAGCAGAAGGTTTTCACTATTTTTGCTAATTTTTCGAAAAACGATGAAAATCAATCTTTTACTTAGATATTCTTGCCCTTCTTTCACTATTTTTTTTTTACATTTCCAGGTTCTGCCATTGCAGCACTAAGTGTTCTTTGGAAAACCTTGACTTGTATTTTCTTTTGGGTAGATCATATTTTAATGGTGAATCACCTTCAGGTCTTTTCTTTAACTCAGACACTCGGTGAGAGTCCAAGATACGAATGTTGTTTGATTGTATTTATCAGGATGTTGTCATGCTGAAATGTATCATTTCCTTTTTTTTTTTTATTCTGACCAGTATTTTTATTTCTATTACTGATAAAATATGGCAAGAGCATGATGTTTCCACCACCATGCTTCACTATAGGGATATTAGTATTTGGTTGATTATTAGCAGTATCTATTACTTGCTAGATATTTCGCCTGGAGTTCAGGTCAAAGTTGAAAATCTTTCTCTTCATGCTCTCCAGTGCTCTGCTATTGTCCCCCCAACTACTGGACCATAAAAGCTTAGTCGACGCTTAGTTCCCTCAGGTCTCAGACGTCTGCAGCTTTGTTAGCATGAACATTGGGTTCTGCCCTCCTTAGCCAAGACCTTTTTAGCCTGTTCAGACTAAATATGGCTGGATTGGAGCTTTGGGAAGAGTCTTGGCATTTCCACCCGTCTTCGATTTGACAATGATGGAGAACACAGTGCTACCGAAAACATTTCAATGGGTTTATACAACCTGCTTATATCTTTGCTGTGACACACTTTGGTCGTCTACAGAGAGAGCTTTGGGTGTTTGGATGTTATTTGCTCTAAAATGCATTGCAGACTTGTGGGACATGCAGGTGTCTGCGTTTCCAGTTCGCCACAGGTGGATTGCTGTCAGGTTTTGGAGGCATTTCAAGATAATTATAAACAAGGAGGATGCACCTGAGCTCAATTTGGATTACTTTAAGCCAGGGGTCTAAAAACTTAGTAAAAATTCGAAAAATTCTACATCTAAATCTAAAAATCTGGATAGAAAAATTAGAGTTTGTACTTTTTAATTTATAATTAATTTGTGATTTTTTTTCTATTTTCAGTTATGGCACAATGTATGTGGCTCTGACTATATTCCATACCGAATTGTCAATCCCGATATTCCCTAAATAATCCGAAATCTAAATGAATCATAGTATTGTTTAGTTGCCCGGAGCTCTCAGGTGTGTATCTACATACTGAAAAGAAGAAAGGACAATAGCCATGACCTTAGAAAAGCAATTTCTGATGCTGAGAAAGGTAATAAGGCCATCTCCAAACTATTTGAAATTTACCTTACCAAAAGGACTGTTAAGCAATGTGTAGCATTTAAGGCAGTCAATCTTCCCAAGAGTAAGCATCCAGGCACATTCAACCCAAGGTCAGACAGTTTAATTCTCAAGATAAAGAAAAAGAAAAAGAAATAAATAAATAAGAGCTACACAACTTGACCTCGAGGTCGGTGCAAGCACATGAAATGTTCACGTCCAAGTCAGTGTAAGCGCAAAAAGACTGAACACGTCTGGCCTTCAAGGAATGGCGGTTAGAAAAAAGCTGCTTTTCTCCAATAAAAGACTTTAGGAACAATCTTTTGGACTGATAAGACTTATATCAAGATGTTGTTCATTATAAACAGCACCAACTTTTTTTGTTTCACCCCAAAATATATCCCTCAAGTAAGGTGGTTAAAAGGGGTGATGATTTGTGCTTGTTTTGGAACCACAGGACCTGGGGAACTTGCAGTCATTGAGACAACCAATGAAGATTTTATAGTAGAATATCCTCAGGGATAAATGTGCGGCCATCTGTCATTCAGCTTAAGCTGGCTTGAAATTGGGTCATGCAAAAGGACAATGATCCCCAGCACATTTGACATCTGAATGGAAAAAAGAAAAAAAAAATCAAGGTGTTGGATGTTTCATGTGAAATCTTGGATCTGAAGCTCACCAACATGCTGTGGCAGGATCTAAAGAGAGCTGTGCATGTCCTCACAATTAATTAATGGATCAGTGAATTAACTGAACCAATGTTGTAAAAGAGAGGAGCAGAATCTTTATCCAAAATTGAATTCTTCTATTTTTTTTATTTTTTTTGGTAATTAATGAACGTTTCTTGAGGTTCTTTGTTTGCTCCTTTTACTTCCAGACCTGTGTACCAATATTGAACTGAACACCAGCAGAATCACTGGTTTACCATTTAGTATATTTTGTTCATGAATACGTTTTACAATATTCCCAATAGTCTATTATCTCCATTTCATTACGTTGCTTTCTAGAGTGTACGTTTAGGTTTACATTTGGAGTGTCTATCAAATCAGATTTCAGCTATCATATCACATGTTGTAGGGTCAAAGCAATCTGCCAATGAGGCCTTTAGAATTCATTGGGGGGAGGAGGCAAGGGGGAGGAGGGGACAACTTGCAAGCGTACAATATTGTCTCCATTTTTACGCCCTTCGATCGAATGGTCAAAGAGCGCACCAGTCCGAGCTTGCAAACTGCATCTGTAGCAAACTGCACAAGCTCAAATATACACTTACAAGGACATTTCCATGGCAGACTTTTCAAGAGCTTTTTATGAGCATAATATTTTCTGCTAGAGATGATGTATATGGGTGGTGCAGTTGTGGCCACAGTGAAAGGAGACTTGTTGAATTGTGTTCATTGGGTTTCTTGCTTTAGTGATGACAAATTCATGTCGTATGAGATTCCTGTGTGCGATGCAGCGATCTGTTCTACTGCGTTTTTTTCTATAATAATAATAGTTTCCATACCAGTGTTGTCATAATGTTATTAAGAGGTGGATTGATTTAATTGAGACACCACTGAAGACCTAGGTGCTCATCACTGGTCAAGAGCTTTAGTCCATTATTGCATCAACCTTGAGGCAAAATAGGATCTCTATGAGTTGGTACCAGATGGGCTGGTTTGAGAAATTGCTGATCTTCTGGGACTTCCACACACAACAGTCTCCTGAATAGAGCAACTCAAATATCCTCTCTGTTCAATTGTGCTGAGCAAAGAGGCATCTCAGAGTACACAGCCTCTTTCATCCAAGAAGAAAACACAAAGAACAGGCTCACCAAAACTGGGCAGACTGCATAAATGTAGCCTGAGCTGATAGATCTTAATTTTCGCTAAGGCACACAGATGGTGGGGTCAGAATTTGGTGCCGAAAGCATGATTTCATCAAACCCCTCCAGTCTTGTATCACGACTCCAGGCTGGTGGAGGTGGTGTGATGGTGTGGATGATGTTTTGCTGGTACACTTTAGGCCTGTTCATACCGATCATTTCACTGCTACAGCCTATTTTGTTTCTGATCATGTACATTTCATCTACTAGACATGGTTACAAATGACCCATCTTTTAATAGTTACTTTCCTTAATAATGCACTATACCACAAAATACAATTCATCTCAAGCTGGTCTACCAATGAAGTTCACAGTTCAGTTCCTTTCCAGTCATTACATATGATTTTAATAGAACTCTTATGGGATGTGGTGGTAGCAGTCGGGGATTCATAACACGACATGGAATGGACCAGAATCTCTGGCATGTCATGTAGCTGTTTTGAAGGCAAAATGAAGACCTACACATTATCAATTTAGTGTTTCTAATAAAATAAGTCAGTGAGTGTATATAAAGTGGGCTCTGTGACCATTAGTGCCAATCGTTCTATTTTTGTATCATGTCTTTATTCAATACAAGATTATTTATTACAAATTCTATTTATTACAAAAGTAAACTCTACATTTGAGATGTTTCTAAAACTGTCATTTGGATATGAAAGCATTACAACTTCCCTTCAGGAGAATCAAACCCGGTCCACCAGGACCATGGGCTTGTCCAAAAAGGAAGATATGGTCGACATGTTTTTTGTTGTGGAAGATCTTTCTGCTATAGATCTCTAACTTCAACCCTAATGAACACCTTTGGGATGAGTTGGGAGGCTGACTGCACCCCAGGCCTCCTGATGTCACCTATATGACTTTATTAACACCCCTGTGGCTAAATAAATCTCCATAAATCTTCACAAGCTAAATCCAAAATCTAGTGGAACATCTTCCCAGAAGAGCAGAGGTTATTATAAGTGCAAATGGGGATTAAATGTGGAATGGGATGCTCAAAAATGAAACATATGGATCCTATGGTCAAATGTTCACAAACAATATATATATATATATATTATATATACTTTTAATTAATTCCACAGTGACAAGTTTGTCATAATTAAAAGAGCTTTCCATGTTTGTGTAGAAGCATATCTATGTTAAAGAATATATTTAGCTATTCTGTTGGAACTAAAAAAAAAAAAAAAAACCTCTCAGCCCTGTTCTCAAGTTCAGACTCGGCGTTCTCAGAAATGTGAAAGTTCATGCAGGGTTACGGAAACTTCTGTTGAGTCGTCTGAGCATGTTCGTGCTGTACAGCAGCATTTCTATTATTGAATATCTTATGCTTATATCACAAGGTAAAAATAGGACAAAAGAACAGTGGCTGTTTTCATCGCATATAAAAGTGTTTTCTTTTCTATAAGGTGAAAATGTGTATCATGCTCGCTGGACAACTCGCCACGGTGACGCGATCACAATGTTATTTTTTTTATATATATAAAATAATAATGATATGTTGCTTTGGAAATATGTCTGTATCCACTTTATATCTATTCATAATTAAAATGCGGCATCATCGAAAGAGCTGTTATTGCTATCTTTTACTTTGTTCAAGTCATTCTCTTTGTTCTTATTATAATCCACTCCAACACGTTAGGAGATCCAGACCCCTGCTATATGGGTGTTGTGATAGCAAAACAGTCAGACGACGGACCTTCTCAAAGTTCGTCTCGGGCGAGCTTGGGCCAAAAGTACACAGCAGCATCTCGAGCCCATGTTCACATATGGCTTCTTCTTTGCATGATGAAGCTCGAACCTGCAATTTCGTATGACAATGTTTGTAAAGACAATGATTTCTGGAATGTTTTTTTTTTCCCATGAAGTGATTCCTATTACAAAGTCATACCTGTTTTAATACACTGCCCTGGTAATTTTCACCAAGTTTCGTTCTACATTTATTAATATTTTATATAATATAATTTCTAAATATAACAAAACCATGATGAACCCATTTTCCAAGCATTTTGATTGTGCCATAGTGGATTTAAGGCATTCTTTCCAGTTGCTTACTAAGATGGAAGCATCTAAAGTACCTTTTCCTCACCTTTTGTTAGTAAGAGCAGATTTTTCTGAACTCCAGACCTCCAGTTACTTCAAATGAGTTTTTTTTTAAGTCCATCCCAAATGGTCTCTCTCCCACCCCTGTTGAGCATTAAGATGAATGAAATAGATTGTGGATTATTTTAAATAAACATTGCAGTGCACCCCTGAGACATTAGCTGGGCAATGGGATAGAACATTGCTAAGTAGTGCACACTACAGGAGGCTTATTTTCCTCCAGCTGAGCTTTTATAATTAGACTTGTCTCAACTAGGCCAAGGTTGGACCGAAATAATGGCAAATAATAAAGTCCTTTATGAAGTAGGTGAAGAATATTTTCCCCTGATGACCATTTTTCTTTGAAAGACTAATTTTATGATTCAGGTTTGAAGTTATGATGCGGTATAGATGTATTATTATTGATTATAGTCATCATTGTATGTCAGGCATCTACACAAATTAGCTCAGAAATCTGAGATGGGAGGTTATTCACAAGTATCATTATTTCATAAATGTTCACCCACGTTACTGTAAAACCCTGAAATTAGCTCATTCGCAAGCAGCTTCTATCAAGACTATTTAATCGTCGCATGACCTTATTATAAATAACATGTTCCTGGAAGAACCTGGGAGAACATATTCAATTAAATTGAATTCAGGTTTTTTTTAGATATCACTTTTAACCATTGATATTTTCCCAAAGCAGATTTACAGAGAGGATATAAAGTTATATAAAAAAAAAGTTCATTCCTAATGAGCAGGCCAGTGTAGACTTTGACAAAGAAAAACTCCCCAAGATAGCATGAGGAAAAAACTTTGTTTTCCCTTTGAGTCTGGTTTCTCTCAATCTTCATCTGGGTAGCACCGAATGTCCATGTAATGAAACCAAAAATTCCATTTATGTTGGAGAATCAATACGCTCGAAATTTTGCTCTATTAATCTTAGCTCAATGCTTTACATTTTTGATGGAACCAGAACAGAGCTCATGGCCATATAAACACAATTTTCACCAAATGTTATTGGTGCCTCAACTATATAATCCTAATTATCTACATTTTGCATTTAGGTAATAAAACTACACAATGGGGACATACAATTCTTTATTTTTATACACTACAGTGGCATAGAGTAAAAGACAGAAGGTGGAGATGGAGGTATCACAGCTGAAGATGTTGAGGTTTTCATTGGGTGTGACGACGATGGACAGGATTAGAAATGAGTTTATTAGAGGGACAGCGCATGTAGGATGTTTTAGAGAAAACGTGAGAGAGGCGAGATTGAGATGGTTTGGACATGTGCAGATGAGGGACATGGGGTATATTGGTAGGAGAATGCTGACCCACCAGTAAGGAGGAAAAGAGGAAGACCATGGAGGTGGTTTATGGATGTTGTGAGGGAGGACATGCAGGTAGTTGGGTTGAAAGAGGCAGATGTAGAGGACAGAGGGGGTATGGAGACAGATGATCCACTGTGGCAACCCCTAATGGGAAAAGCTGAAAGAAGAAGAAGAAGTAGAGGAAGAAGACGAAGAAGAAGAAGAAGACAAGAAGAGGAAAACACTAAACACTTAAGTTTCCTTAGTTGAGTAGTAAAGAAAGACTAAGCAATGGTGAGAATGGAGAAAAAAAGGAAAAGGAGAAACAATCTTTAACCAAAAATATGATTTTTATGATCTCTATGGGCATTGGATTACTTTTAATGGAATTAATTTGATCTGATAGTTCAAATTTTTTTAATTGCTGCAGCTGATAAAATGTCTCATCTAAGACATGTAATATTACTTATAGCGTCCAGATGTTGTCCTAGCTATTTAGCATGCCAGAGATCAAATAATTATTTTACTATTATGACAGTGTAAATCTATTTAAATGCCTTTTCATTGGAAAAGCTACAATCCTGTGCTGCATCGCTGAACACCCGGTGTATATTTTGGGATTTGTGACAATTGTAATGGACAGCTGGAATTGCATGGTATAAAACTATCAGGAATTGGACAAGAAATCAAAACAGAAAACCAGAGACCAGATCAAAAACAAGATAGAGGATATAAAGCTTTATATCAGGCACTGGACACTATAGAATACTTTACTAAGGAACACATGTCACTTTGGGTTATCTTGATTTATGTTCTAAAAAAGTGATTTTGATTGTTGGTACCAGAGCTGGTTTGAGTATTTTTGTACCTGCTGACCTTCTAGAATTTTTACAAAAGAACATCCACAGAAAATGTTGAAATAGAGATAAACATCCAATGATTGGCAGGTCTGTGGACCCAGACCCCTTGCTGCTAGCTTGAATCCGAGAAGAATGGGCAGGCTGGTTCAAGCTCACAGAAAGTCTACACATAACCACTCAATACAACTGCAGTGAACAGAAGGCCATGTTGGGTTCAGCTAAGAAGATAAAGATGAAGTTGCAGTGGGTACCAGATCACCAAGTCTGGACACAATGGAAAAATGTAGTCTGAAGTAATAAATCTTGATTTCTGCTGAGGCATGTAGATGGTACTTTTAGAATTGGGTTTGAACATGGACCAAACCTGGCTTGCATCAGGATTCCAGGCTGGTGGAGGTGGTGTAATGGTGTGGGGATGTTTTCTTGCCACATTTTAGCATGTGCTTCCATTCATAGCAACAATTTACCCTTCTACTAATGGCTACTTTTAGCCTGATAATGGATCATGCCCTGCAGCAAATGTCTTCTTAAAATTGGCATTAGGAACATTAAACTAAGTGCAATGTTATGTATATTATGTTACACAATCGATCTTCAGTGGCCCTTTCAGTTACCAGATCAAAACATCTCTGAGCTAAAAAAAAAAAAAGAAAAAGGAGATTTACAGAATGACAGTGACAATGAAAAATATGCAGGAAATATGCAATCATATCTACAAGGACTAGGATCCCAAAAGCCCCAACACTTGATGCCACAAACAGCTAAATCTGTTTGGAGAGTGAAGTGCAAACAACTTTTGTCCTGATTTTCTAACATTCTATTTGAATAAGTTTTTTTGTAAAAAAAAATAAATAAATAAATAAAACAGTTCAATTTCTATTCGTTCAATAATGTAATTTGTTCTACAACAATCATACATGAAAAGTTTAAAACAGGTCTTTTTTTATTGCATTTCTTTTTGTTCTAGGTAACAGTTACAATTGTGGGGAAAAATAAATGTATATGATTGAAATGTAAATAAGTCTTCTGTAATTTAAAACACTTCTGGGCAAATACTGTTGCATTAGGCATTTTCTTTGAAATACTAACATTTAATTCAGCAAACTAGTTCAACAATAATTAACAGAAAACAAGTGAAGTTCAGGTGCATATGCAATAAGTGGAAGGGACCATCCAAAATAAACAAACTACGGGACAAAATGAGATTAAGCTGCTATGTATTTCTTTTCCAGGTTAAGGTGGACATGTCAGGTATGAGCAATCACTATTGGTCTCATGCATTAGCTGGGCAGTGGTGGCTTTTCCTGAAAAGCCCCCTCTTATCTTTAGAAAGAGGCCTAAATAGGAAGTCCACTACTTTTGCCTTGGGAGAATGCTAAGCCAGGAAGCCTGCCTTGTTAGCCTCTGGAGGGATCTTTGCTAGGGATACCCCCTTGCTGGCCCCTAAGTGGGAGATTGGCTATGATGTGGAAAATACAGGCAAGTTTAAATGCCTTGGGGAGGAAGTTAAACTGGGAAGGCTACCTCTTGAGTCTCTGGAGGGAACTATCCTGGGGGAACCCTCTTGTCAGCATCTAAATGGGAGGGAATGACTCTAAACTGGAAATACAAGCAAGTTTTAAAAAAAAGCCTTTAGGAGGAAATAAGCAGGGGTGTACACTGGAGGGAACTCTACCAGGGATGCCCCCTCATTGGCCTCTGGAGGTATTTTGGCTGTGATGTGGAAAGGATAGGCAAGGTTACTTGGGGATTGAGTTAAACTGGGAAGGCTACCTTGGTAGTCTCTGGAGGGAACTTTGCTGGGGATACTCTCTTGTCAGCCTCTAAAGGGAGGGAATGGCTCTGATCTGGAAATACAAGCAAGTTTACAAGCCTTCAAAAGGAAGTTAGGCTGGGGAGTCCACTTTGTTGGTCTCTGAAGGGTACTTTGCCAGGGATACCCACTTGTTGGCCTTTGGAGGTAGTTTGGCTACAATGTGGAAAATATAGGCAAGCCTTAAGAAGGAGCTTAGTGGGGATTTTTCATCTCAAGCCCATCTCATCATGTTGTAAACTGCAATTGGCTAAATAGGTTTGGGCAACAAGCAGGGTCCTCCCATTAAATATATCTTTTGATACAGAGTCAAATCCAGGATACCAGAAATAGCCACTCTCTTTTTTTCAGTTTGAGGTTAAAAAGGCTATTGAAAAACAGTTCTCCCTCCAGCAGGTTGCCTTTTGTAGAGAATGTGTTGTTTTTTAAACACAGATCATATAGAGACTTTGTCATTAGGCAAAAATCACTAAAGGCATTACCATGCTGGTGTTAAGTCAGTCTCACCTTCCTGCTGCATACATGCGATAAAGCATTTTGTCTTGGAGAAAGACTCACGCAGTTACTGCAAGGCATTTTATTTTAAAAACGAGGAAACAAATATGTGAGTAAAACTTATAGACAGGAAAATACTTAAATACAAATTAGAGGATAGAATGAGATCGAGAACAAGAAGTGTTATATCACAAAATGGATTAGTGAAGGTGTGTGGGCAAACACTAAGCAATAATACAGGATCACGAGGGTCGAAATGTACTAATCAAGGGGCAACTTAAAACAGGTACAAGTAATAAGAAATCATGATGAGACCAAAGAGTACATGGGAGGTGAAAAGACATGAAGCAAAACTTAGATGACATAGTAGAGAAGCACATGACAACAGTAACAAAGGTGGACAGTAACAAAGTAAATTTAATTTGTTACTGTACTTAAGTTGCTTTTTCACGTATATGTACATTGCTGAAGTATTTTGGGGAGACTTTTAAGATAAGATAAGATAAGATAAACCTTTATTCGTCCCACAGTGGGGAAATTTCCATGTTACAGCAGCAAGACAAAGAAATAAAAATAGATGCAAATATATATAAAAAAAGAAGCATATACAAAAAAATAAAATAAAAACAGAAATAAAAATAAATAATAATAATAATAACAAAGAAGTAAAAATAAATGCAAATATCTAAAAAATAATAATATACATGTACTACAATACCAGTATATATACAGTTCAATGTAACAATACAAATAAGAAAAAACTAAAGTACGCTTTTTAAGTCAGTAGGTAGTATAAGGTAGTATTGCACATAAATTGCGGGTAATATTGCACATAATATTCTACACAGATAGAGTTATTGCACATCTTAAAAAGTAATAGCAGTGTTGTATGGTGGTGACTGGTTTTACTGGGAACAGCTTTGGTTGTATAGTCTAATAGCAGCAGGGATAAAAGACCTTCTGTATCGCTCCTTCTGACACTTAGGATGTATCAGTCTGTCACTAAAAGAGCTGCTCAGCGATGTAACGGTTTCATACAGCGGGTGAGAGGCGTTCTGCAGCAATGATGATAGTTTTGCTACCATCCTCCTTTCTCCCACCTCCTGTACAGTGTCCAGGGGAATCCCCAGGACTGAGCTGGCCTTCATGATCAGCTTGTCTAGTCTCTTCCTGTCTGCAGTAGATATGCTGCTGCCCCAGCAGACCACTCCATAGAATAGGGCTGAGGCCACCACAGAGTCAAAAAAGGTCTTCAGTAGCTCTCCCTGTACTCCAAAGGACCTTAGTCTCCTCAGCAGAAAGAGTCTACTCTGCCCTTTCTTGTAAGTTGCCTCAGTGTTGTCTGTCCAGTCCAGTTTATTGTTCAGGTGAACACCCAGGTATTTGTAAGAGTCCACTCTCACAATGTCCCTACCCTGAATGTTCACTGGTGATAGAGTTTGTTTGTGCCTACGGAGATCCACCACCAGTTCTTTCGTTTTCCCCGCATTTATCTGGAGGCAGCTCCGTTGGCACCAGTCCACAAAGAACTTCGCTTTACTTTAGTATATTTCTAAGTCAAATATCGTACGGTTTACTCAACTACATTTAGCGAAATCAGTCACTCCCTTTTTATTTATGAGGATAAAAACGTAACTTGGTCAAACATGCAGCATGATATCGATCAGGATCGAGCGCTCGCTCTGTTTTAAACTTGTGTTTGTATATACTTATTGCCAACCTACAGTTCAGCATCAGTTCAACAGCAAGCAGAACATTAAGAAAGGGATAAAGGATGGAAAAAACAGGTTCCCTGGTGGTCTAGTGGTTGGGATGCGGCATTCTCACCGCTGCGGCCCAGGATTGATCCCCGGTCAGGGAACCAACCCCAGCCATTAGGGTTGCACAAGCCTAAGTGGCAGTCCCGAATCCAGATAAATCGGAAGGGGTTGCGTTTGGAAGGGCATCCAGCATAAAAACATGTGCCAAATCAAACATGTGGATGGTCAGCTGTGGCGATCGCTAACGTGAGAAGCCGAAAGAAAGCAAACGATGGAAGAAACGCCTGACTCGAACTGCCCACAACACCTGTGGTCTCATATGCATGATTTTTATGGAGTAGTTTAAAAGGTTTTGGTCTCATGATCATTGTAATGGAAATCAATTAGTGTTTGACTTATTAATATCATTCTATTAATAGATCAGTGTGCTGAAAGTCACATTAGAGTCTTTTCACATAAACTTGAGTTGATTAGGCAAAGAGTCTTGTGACGAAAATGATAATAGAATAGTTTAAATTGAGCATGTTTTTTTTACTGGAGTTATATTTTACCTAATGTGTCTACTTTACTAACTCAACTACATGTTTTTTTTTTTTTACTTCGTCCACCTTATTATGTTGTAGTACTTAATTGGATTTGTAGGTGTTGAATGTACTGAATGTTATTTCACCATGCTGTAATCCAGTGCAAATTATTGGCATGACCCATTTAAAATCAAACCCAGCTACTTTCCACACTTCGTCAGAAACATTTCCCAGCAAAATACATATATTCTCATCACCAAGTCACAAGTCCTTGCTTGTTTGGAGAAAAAATCCTGAGGGTAGAAACCAGGAGTGTCGAATGTGTTTTGCTTGATGACTGTCCACTCCTCCGGAAAACTGCAAAAGCTCAAACCGAGGCTATTTTTAAGGCTGCAATAGTAACGCTTGAGAAAAACAAACACACAAAAAAAATTGTGGATCGTGTTGGCAAAACTCCTGCTGTCTGTGAAATAAGGACACAGCTGGTCCTGGACGCGTTTCTCCAATTGTCTCGCAGTTAGAAAAGCTATTTTTGTCGTCGACGATTTCTATCTGCTCAAAACGAAAGCCGATTTATTTCGTTCTTCCGCTCATGCGTGACATTGAGTCCGCTGGGGAAAGGAGACGTTGTTACATTCCTGTCCATCCATTGTCTACAGTTCACTTCTTATCCACCTCTTTCTCTCTCTCTCACTTTCTTTTCCCCCTCATTTTTTTCCCCTTGGCTTCACTGCCAGTTCTTTTTTATCTGATGAGCCATGACCACATCACCTGAAATTCTCACTTTTAAGTTATCATCGCTATTATTTCGGACACCGGCATTATCGTGACAGAACATGAAGAGGAAAGACAGAGAGTAAGACGTAAAAAAAGACTGGGCTTTTATCAGATATTTCAAAGCCATAAATCAGAAGTGATATTTGGAGGGATAATACAACAGAAAGAAAAATACATAAATCACCCCAAACGCTTTTACTAACCCAAGAAAAATGCAGGTATAAAAATACACTATATGGTTAAAAGTTAAAATGTAAAATGATAGCAAAGCCAGGTACTGATGTAGGTGAGCTGAGGAAGCCTGGGGTTCAGCTTGCATTCCAATTCTTTCCAAAGGTGTTTGAAGAGGGTTTTAGTCAGAAATCTATAGCAGGACATCTTCCACTTTAAATTATGTAACACATATCTTCATATAGCTGCCTTTTTGCACACAGTCTGGGGAAGAACCACATATGGGTGATAATGACTGATTTATTTCACAAAGATTTGCACCAAGTTGTATTCAATGGTGGACAGTAATCATGAAAATGTAATTCTCATTGTATTTAAGCACAAGAATTTAAAACTTTTTTAAGACTTTGCAGAACCACTGATCATCCAATCTCTAAAATACAAGATAGGAATGACCTAGAGGTTAATTTCCATTAGGAAATTTTGGAATGCAGTCTCCTCTACTTCAGCCAGGTTGGCTTTACACGGCAACACCAGACCATGCCTTCCATCTGGCTGAGTTTTTCTCAGTTTAATGCATACATGGTACAAAATAGTCTGAAAATCCAGGAAGGGTGGAGTTTGCCTGAATAGCAGCTGGTGCAACAGCAGGAGCATTGTAGCTTTAACATGCTTTTGTACACCAAATCTAATTGTACCCATTTAACCTTCTCTAGAAATATGCCTCATTCATAGTCAGGGTTGTTTATTTTCTGCCTCAGGTGGACATGAACTCTGTCTTATGTGAACTACATCAGGCTTTCACTTAACACCAGAATATTGAGATGCTGCTGGCATGTTCGTCATGCATGGATACAAGTAATCCGGTTCAGAGGCAGGCTGAATTAGATGGACCAATCGGTGGCCACTCTTCAAGATATTGCAATGCAGATTGGAACATGGCATAGGAACCGACATATATGACATAGATGTTGGATTATTCAAGAAACTGCCAATTCATACACTCTACAAAACGCTCATCAGAACATTTCCTAACTAGCCCTAGTTGGATAAAACCTTCGACAATGCTCTAAAATCTTACACCTTTGCACCAAAGGGTTTACCACCTGCAACATGGATGCACACAAGGCTACATCTTACAATTTGCATAGTGAAAGAAGAAAAGGGGTCCTTTAGTTTAATTACATGCACCTAAATTTTTACCTAAAGTCTTGCCGGAGTCCCCAACTACACAGTGTCCTTAACTTTCATACAACAATAAGGACACATAATTATCCATATCCTTCTCTTTATGTCACCTCTCTCTCTCTCTCTCTCTCTCTCTCTTTTTCTCTCTCTCTCAGTTGAGTTAAACATGCTCCTTAGTTTCCAGTGACCACTGTTCCCACCCATCTTCCCTCTGCAGATCTTTCAACTTCGTCCAGGCCTGCCTCTGGATAGTGTTCTCTTTGATTGGACGCCACTCTGTGCAGCTTGGGACGGTTTCTCATCAACGCCTTGGGTGGTTCCATGAAATTACAGAGTAAGTACAGGAGCTTTGAGGATGGATTGGACTGTAGTTAATATTAACGGTCTGCTTCACTGACTCAGGACTACAGTTTGCTTCTGATCACCATCACTGCACCCCGCAACATCGTTTATCTGTAATAAATGGACATTCGGTGCAACCCAGATAAGTATGGGTTCCCTCTTGAGTCTGGTTCCTTTCAAGGTTTCTTCCTTATGCTATCTTGGGGAGTTTTTCCTTCGCCACAGTCGTCACCGGCTCGCTCATCAGGGACAAACTTACTCATAAAGAACATATTTATTTTTATCACCACATTATCTGTGTAAAGCTGCTTTGTGACAATGTTCATTGTTAAAAATGCAATACAAATAAAAATGAATTAAATTGAATTAAATTTGTATTGTGCTTTTGACGATGGACATCACAAAGCAATTCATAAATTAGTGTATTATTAATGAGTAAACTAGAGGTAGTGTAGCATAGAAAATCTCACAAAGATGATATTAGAAAGAAACCATTAGAGAAACCAATCATCAATCATCATCAAACCATTAAACTATATAACTCCTCCCTCTGAGTGATAAACAGCTGCTCCACGATATAGATGTTATACGATATAGAGAGTATAGATAAAGTTATATTTATAGATTTTATGCCACACACTGGTTTTCTTATTTTTTATCTTTGTTTTGAGCTTTTATTGTGAGTAACTGCCACCAAACAATTTCCTTCTTGCATCATTAAAATATTGAGATTCTTTATTATGCAAAGGACAATGTAACACTCTAATCATGAATGTTTAAATCCTAGACCTACACTTATACTGTGTCACAGTCTAAAAAAAAAAAATATTTAAGGTTGTTCAATATCTGTGGGCCTTTTAAAGGAAAATGATTTTCTGCTGTAGTTTTCACTATTCAAGGTACTAACAAATAACCTGCACCTTTCGATCAAAATAATCAAAATGGCTGATCACTTTCTAAATGTTTGCAGTGTGAGATTACTAATTGCTTCATAAACTATATTTCCAAAAGTATTGGGTCACCTGACCTTTCCTGCTATATGTGGTTTTTCTCCAAACTGTTACCACAAAGCTGGAGGCACTCAATTCCATAGGACATCTTTAGATGCGCTTTAGTTACATTTTGCATTCACTTGAATTGCCTGCTATGGATCCCTACTGAACACCTTTGGGACGAATGTGAACGCTGACTGCACCCCAGGCCTCCTCACCTACATCAGTCCCTGCCTTTCATAACCCCCTTGTAGCTGATGAACACAAATATCCATGAGCACACTCCAAAATCTGGTGGAACATCTTCCCAGAAGAGTGGAGGGAATTGTAAGTGCAAATTCGGACTAAATGTGGAATGAAATGCTCAAAAATCACATATTTATGTACTACAGTACAGTGCTAGTATTATTACAAAATTTGAACCAATGCTGGTTGCAGCAGAATTCAAATATGATATCACCAAGCAATATGATGTCATTATACAACCTAAAAAAGAACTTGTTCAAGGTTTTATAACCTCTAGGTTGGTTTATTATAATGTCTTACTGCCTGCATGTTCTAGGAAATGCATGACCAAAGCTCCAATTAGTCCAGCATGCAGCAGCAGGAGGTACCAACAAGACATACTGCTTTATTAGGGACTAATTGTAGCTTGTGGATGTATTTTGTAGAGTATCCAGAAGGAAGAGCTTTTGCCCCCAGGAATTAAGATAACTCCAGGGATACGAGCTTGGTCTTGTCTTGGACTTGGAACGACCCCACCTTGTCTAACACTTTATCCGTCGTACTGTTTCCATCTTTATTCCTAATATGACATATTTATATATTTCTTTTAAAAAAAGTACAGACCTGGTGAATTCCAAAGTATGTAAATTCGATTTATATTCACAGACCAATATGTGTCATGCCTGACCCGCAAATATAAATTCGAATTTAATTATTGCACCATTCGTTCCCTGGTTTCTCTTTGCCTTCAGCACCTTCATGCATCTTTGAGTGTCTGACCAGCTGTGTCTTTAATCCACCCCTGCCTTTAACAGAGCACAGGAAATGCGAGCAGTATGAAAATGCGTCGCCCTCAGTGATTTCACCATAAGTGTGTGGTTTTGTGTACCAGCGTGTCACGCTACACCCCGTTAGCAGGCGAGAAGCGTCTCTCCTCCTACACGTTCCTTTCTAAGCTCGGAGCTCTGCAAACTCTCAGCAACCCTCATTCTAAACACTAATCTTCTCAAATAAACGGATTATCCTCTGCTTTCTGTCGTCTGTGTCGTAGCTGCGGGGTGGCACGCCGTGATTTTTCATTTTGGCTGCACTCTTATTGCAACAGCTGAGAAATGGCACCAATGCCACACTGTCTGTCTGGGTCTAGATAGTTATGGATTTGAAGATATATCGAAAGTGCATACTCCTTAGATGTGTATAGACTTAATACTATTAATTGTTCTTCTAACGTAGGTTTGCTCCCCAAACTTAGAGCACAACAAGGTACTGGTTTTCATATATACATACATACATTCATGCATGCTTACCATATCTGACGTGCTTACCAGATCTGTATCAGTGATACAGTTATTGTTCACGTCAACAAGATCAGAACAGAACATGGCATAGTTCTAAGAGTCAGATGTTCTGGTTTGAGTGACTCAGAAATGGCTGACCTCCTGGGATTTAACAGTCTCTAGAGACCACAAGAATGGTGCAAAAACAGAATTCAGTCTACAGGAAAAAAAAAAAAAAACAGTTTGATTGACAGAAATGCCTTGTTAAAGACAGGACCTTTTTAAGGCTACACTTACAGTAGAAGACAAATAAAAGACTTTTTACAACCATGGTGAGCAAAAAAAACATCTCAGAACACACCATGAGTTAGTGAATGAATGCATGAATCAATCAATTGATCTCATGTTCAAAAAAATGTGTTTAAAAAAAAAAAAAATACTTACATGAATGAGATTGAAGAGTTTACATTCATACACTATATTTCCAAATGTTTTGGGTCACCTGGCACTTAATTGCACTCAATTGTCTTTAGATGCGCTCTAATAACATGTTTGCATTCGCTTGAACTTGGAAACCCAAACCTGCTCCAGCATGGCGATGCTATAGTGCACAAAGTGAACGCCCTGAAGATCTGGTCTACATGCTTTGATGAGGAAGATCTTGCTGCTATAGAGCTCTGATCTCATCCCTACTGAAAACCTTTGGGATGAATGTGAATGCTGACTGCACCCCAGGTCTCCTCACCTACATCAGTACCTGCCTTTCATAACACCCTTGTGGCTGATGAACACAAATATCCGTAAGCACACTCCAAAATCTAGTGGAACATCTTCCCAGAAGAGTGGAGGGAATTATGAGCAAACTGGGAGTAAATGTTGAATGCAATGCTCAAAAATCAGATACTTGTACATATGAGCTTGTGAACCAATACTTTTGGCAATGTAGTGTATAAATGGGAAACACATTATACAATGAATTTCTATAAAAAAAAAAAAAAAACAAATATATATATATATATATATATATATTTCTTTTCCCCTACTTTATACTTAATTTTATTCATTTAATTTCTATTTTTATCCTTATATTCTATTTCTATTTCTCATGTTTACATGTCGGACTCTGTATGAATGTATATGTGACAAATAAAAGTTGAATTTGAATTTGAATTTGAAGTATATACACCCCTCACATTTCAGCAACTATTTTATTATCTTCTTAAGGGACAATAGTATAAAAATAAAACTTGGAGATATTTTAGAGTAGTCAGTGTGCAGCTTGTAGAGCAGTACAGATTTACTGTCCTCTGAAAATATCTCATCATCCACTGGACAAGAAGTTCGATGGTAATATTTTAATGATGTGTACACACACACACACAAACACACACACACACACACACACACACACACACACACACACTACATAATGGAAACCATTTGAATTTGTGATGTTTTTTCCTCAGACATAGACTGGGCTTCTTGTTGCTCTTCGTATGGAGCACGGTGACATAGTTCAATTTATTTTCCTCTGTTGCCCAGATGTTCTTGTTAGCACCTCTGGAGATGCTTGTCTGCATCGAACGCAGCGTTAAAGGGCAAGTGAGTGCAAGGTGTAATGTCACAGTGAATCAGCTTGACTTGTATTTGCATCGATAATCACACAGTCAGAGCAGAAAGAAACTCTGCAGCACACTCATCATTTCTCATGCATTTGAGATCACTGAGCATTCAGGCAGTGTATCATTCCTACTGACTCCCAGCCTCTCACCCACCTACCCACCCC